>JANHFK010002839.1:73077-84778 GCA_036250565.1 Sibynophis collaris | reverse complement strand
GGAAGGAAGGAAGGAAGGAAGGAAGGAAGGAAGGAAGGAAGGAAGGAAGGACGGTAGGTCTAGGAAAAAATAACATGACTTTAGTTTCTGCCAGTTAAGCTATGCTTTGTGGATAACAGTTAATAACTATAGTTAAATTACTTTCCAAAATGGAAGTGCTGAGCAACTAACTGAATTTTATAGTTGCCAAGAAAACTGTCATGGAAAAGAACAAGATTGGCAGCTGAGGTCAAAATGGAATGTTAAGTAGTAAATTTTCATTAAAAGAGAACAGTTATGAGTCAGATTGAGATGTTACATAAAGATTGGAACTACTTACTACTACTTCGTTGTTTGTTCCAACCGAAAGATTCCTTAAATTTGTACTTAATGTTTTTAGGTGCATTCAGAGGTCACATCTCAATTGAGGAATATCTGCAAGGTTTGAAAGAAGACAAATCTACAGCCTAGCAAATAGTGGCATCTATTCAAAGAAATTCTGACGACAATCTGAATCCAGTGCCACCTGGATGCCAAAACCCTGTGTATGAATCAGAAAAAATGTCTAATATCCAGCTATACAATAGTCTAGCTATACTGTAGCTCATCTTCTTGTTCCCATGTGGCAACAGAATAATTTTAATTCTGCAATCTGTCTCTTCAGAATAGTGAATGTTTCCTTCTTCAAGTTATTTATTTGCTTAAAACAGGTCTAGGCATTTTACGATCCCAAATCCCTATTGGTTCCACCCTCTGCAATAGTCCCAGTTACTCAAGTGGTCCTTTGGGAAAAATTAATTGCCCATTCCTGATTTAAAACATACTTGTTCTGCCAAAGAAAATCCATCAGGTTATATTATAAATATCAGAAATAAGTTAAGTAGTCTTCTGTACTCAATGTAGAAAGAGTGAGAAGGTTTGATTGGATTTTGGCAGAAGTTTTATCAAAGATAATTATTTTGCATGCTTGATAATGCAAAATAAGACTAGGATGTTTGAGGAATGTCCCTCTGATTTTATGCCACCATAAACTAACATGGTTCTCCTCTTACCATGTGCAAGCATAACATAAAGTTGAATGTAGGTTGAGTGTAGATCAATAAGTTACCTGGGAATGACTAGTGTCACATTAGTCTAGTGATTAATGATAGTGTAAAGGACAGAAGAATGGGGCAATGAAACACCACCAGAAAAATGAAAAAAGACTAAAAAACCCTGAGGTGAAAGGTGGTTGAGACTGCCAAAATTGTCCCGTTACATAGTCAAATTGAGTGGCTTTACAAATGGATATATGAATTCAATCAGCAGAATATCTGATTTTGGAATTGTAGTACAAGGTTTGTCATGATTTTTGAAATGTTAGTGTAGCCAACACTTCTAATTCTTCTTTACATGTGCAAAAAATTATGTATTTAAAAAATGTGATTGTTTATACAAGGTAGAAGCTTTGATTCACGCCAACCTTTCCCAGAGAAACAATTAGGATTTTTAATCTCTGATGATACTAAGTCTCTGAACTAGTACCTGTTTACAGAAATTTCTGCTGTTATAGGATATATCTATGGTATATAAGACTGCAGTGATACTAAAGGATTATGAACAATTAATTAGGAAAGGAAAGTGAATGGCCTAAAAATATAAGCAGCACATAATTAATCTTCCTTGTGTTTAACTGTTGCTATTCCTTATTCTGCTCCTTTATTTTGATCCTATTATTTTGAAGGATTGTGTCCTATGGAGAACTCCTATATTCCCTCCCAATCATTTCAGTTGACGGAAACACCACATTTTGGGTATTTGAACTTCTCCTGCAGAAGATTTGAAGTCAAGTCAATGCAGGGTGGCTGGACACCCATCCTGCAGCATTTATCCTGGACTCCTGAAGTATTAGATTCCAGATTAAAAAAGAGGACAATCAGACTTCAACTCATGCAACATGGATGGCTGGGAATTCTGGGATTTGAAATCCACAAGTGTTAACATTGCCTGGGCCTATCCAGAAGGCAGAGGGACAAAAGAAAGACTGATACACAGAGATAGATACAGTGAGAGGTAGTGAAAATGATAAACATATTATACTAGTAATAACATCCCAGCCAGACAACGATCCTTGATGCTGATGTAGTTATGCAACATACAAAACACTCTCTGCCACAAATAAAATCCACTTCTACCCCTCCCCGCTGCCACTAGCAAAGCCATCTATTTCAAACAAACGTGAGGAATGAGGGGAGGCCTGTGCCTTCTGAGAAAGAAGCAAAAATATTTGCCGAATGATTTAAGCAAAATAGAACAAGAGGAGTAAATCCAGGGAGCTGCCAGCCTTGACGCACCCCTCTCTTTCCCCAGCGAAGTAGCCGGTGGTTTATGAGGAGAGAGAAAAGAAAAAGATCGATTCCTAGCAATATCTGACGTACCGCTGTGTAATAAACTGCCCGGCAATTATATGAACAAGGTGGTGGAGAGAAGTGAGGGGGTCTCCCTCCCCTCGATCCCCGTCTCCAAATAAACTGAATTTGTATCATCCTGTCAGGCCTGGTTCAATATTATGATACCAGAGCATCTCTGGCTTTTATTCCTGCAGGATTGGAAACTTATTTTCTTATCAAACCCTAAGGCAGGCCTTGACAGGCCCAAGGCATTTCCCATATGTTTTTCCCCACCAACTCCTTGTCCTGCCGGATGATGCCTCCTCTTCACGTGCTGTCTCCCTCTTGCCTGGCTTGCGATGATGGCGGAGCCCCCAAAAGAGAAGGAGCTGTAGCTTCTCGCCACTTCCCTCCCCTGACCTGATGGAAAGGCAGGTACGTACAATGGCTTCCATTTGCACTCACAGGGAGACAAGGCTGAAGCCTCCTTCCCCAAAGAAGGACTTCTCCTATCTTTTTCTCCACCCATTCTGCAGTTAGCACGAGCCCCCCCACCCCCCATTAACGCAACCTGCACAAGCTCGGATGATCGGAAAGGCCTCTCGCCTTGATACCAACAATTCAGTGCGCCTTGACATTTTAATAGCCTGCCGACATAGTGAACACAATCGAGCTGGGGCAGTGAAGCAAAAATCATTAGATAAGCAAGATAATCTAAACGGGAAAAAGCATCCTTGGCCGCAGGCGCCTCTTCTGGGGCACCTTGCTGACCGCATTGCATTAGGGCCATTCATCTTGTACTTTTTGCTAGGCACAGTGCTCTGCAGGCTCCCAACTTTAGGCGTCCGGACAGGAAGGGCAGGCTGCTAGAATTGTCCTTCTCCTTTTGAACAGAAGGTAAAGAAGCCCAGGGGTGATCCTTGCTCAATCACAGGCTTTCTTTGAGCTGAGGGTGAGGGCCTCCAGGCATCCAGGCCCAGATGGAAAGCTAGTAAGAAAGCCAAAGGAACGAAATAGGACAACCGATGATAGTAAAACGATACGCTATTTGTGAAATACATCTTTCTCTCCTAATGGTTCAATGTGTCACCTTTCAGTTTTCATGTTGAGATCAGGGCAAGAAAAAAAAAAGAATTCCAAAGTAGCAGGAATGAAAGATAAGAAAGGCAGGTATCCTCATCAGGTGGCAACATTGCCAAAAGACCTTCTTTGCAGATTAATGTCCTGGGTTCAGTTTCTACCATATTTTATTTTTATTTATTTTATTTTGATTATTTTAACATCACTCAGGAAAGAGTGGAAAAATAAGGCTCCTAATGTGCCTTCCCTTTAACTATAGATGCCTTAAAACTTAGTGAGGCCTTTGGTTCAAATAGCTCTGAAAGTACGGTGAATAATAATGTTAAACTAAATGAGCTAGTCAACAAAAGGACTGGAGCCAAATCCTATTGCATCATTTTACCTTTTGAATGAAACATTGATCAGCCAGTCATTCTCTCTCTCTCTCTCTCTCTCTCTCTCTCTCTCAGCCCTACTGACCTCATAGAGTTGTTGTTGTGAGGAAAATAGGAGAAGGAAGAATAAGGGGCCTGCATAAGAGCACCAGCGTGCCTACTGTCCCTGTCCGAATGTTCTCATCAACTGTATTCATATTATGTACTCAATTCATGCCTATAATTATATATATTATCTAATATGTACTTGACAAATAAATAAATAATAATAATATTCTGCAAATATACTTCACATATACTTATTTAATAGTAGTTCTAGATTCATGGATCTCCTGTTTCTGGGGATTTCCCTTTGTTAATTCCAGGTGAGAAAACACTTCCCAAGGTAGTACTGGTACACAATATGGGGGACTTATTTTGCTCATAGGTTTTGTTTGCAGGGTAGTAATTGTGGCCTTTAAGGTCCTTGCCCAAATCCATTTTATAAACCATTTGCACACTTTCTTGAATCATTTGTGCCTTATTCACTTCTTGTTTGATTGATTGCAATGTGGTCTGCATGGAGCACTCCTTGAACACCACTCAGAAGCTTAAAATATGGTCATGTAACCTCTCTGTTACACAAGTTGCATCCGTTACCAGTACAATTAATGATGCAATTCAAGTTCAGGTTAGCATCTTTAAAATCTTTCATGGTATAGGTTCTTTTTATCTGAGGTGTTTCTCCGATGATGTTTGCCTGTCTATAAGCTATGAAAAAGTCACCATGCCTCAGCTTTATCCAACCAATGACACATGATAGGACTCAGGAGTTGTGCCTTCTCAGTCACTACATCAGCCCTCTTGAACACCATCCTCTCAAAGATTTAAACAGCCCTCCTTTAGACAAATTTTAAAGCTCTAATTCTTTCCTCAGCCATTGAGCAAAGATATATGTTGGCTCATCTTATCTGGGTTTTGTTGTTATAGTGTTTACTGCCTTTTTATTCCACCATTTGTTTTGTTTTGTTTTGTTTTTCTTTTCTTTGTTTATGGTTTGATTGGTGCTTGACTTTTTAAAGTCATTTATCTGAATGCCATCCAGAGTTGTTCTGAGTGGGCAGACTGATATGTGATAAATAATAACTGAATTGTACTTGGAAGACTACAGGCTGTTAAGGCAAGCACAATAATACTACATGTCATCTTTTTTGAGGTGTCTCCAAATGTATTGACATTAAGAATTCTCAATAAGGGCTGACAGGTTGGGGGTTCTGGGACTTGACATCTGGAAGGTATCAAGCTTGAGTTTCTCCTGCCTCTTGGGTCTGTGCTTCCCCAATTTTAACTTTTCTAATGTTCCTTGGTGTCTTCCCTTCCTCCTTAGGGATTATAATAGGTGGAGTTTTAAAAACAAAAATGATAAAGCCATTAGTTATTCTAATTTAATAGCTGCAACATCTGAATAACATAGGCAGAGAAAGGATAGTTATTTCTAACACACACACACACACACAGAAAGAGAGACTGAGTCACCAGTGATGTGAGGCCCACAAGGTGTTCCGTGGGAACAATCTATGAAGATAAACATCTGCTTAGTTGCACTCATAATTACTAATTATATTTATTACTAATTATCTTTTCTTTTTCATATGGCTCCTGAGGAACACCTTGAGGTCAAAACTGATTTGCTAGTTCTGCGCAGTTATGTATATTCTTTAACCCTTTTCTTCCTCCAAGAGCTCATGATCTGCTTTATCGAACTTCCTATTTTGAATAAGACATGTGAAGCTTTTCTGTGAGAAAGAGTTGATTCATTTGGTGACTACCTTTTTCTGAAAGGTAAATTGCACAGCAGAGATAATCATTCTTAATGCTTGGCATGCATTTGTTTCTGTCACACTGAGATACCAAGACATTGTCTATGAGATGTTTATTCATTGTTAATTAAGGATTAACATATCCTATCCTCAAAATACCACTAAATAACAAAAGAGCATGAAAAATCTTATAAATGAAAGATGCAGTAAATATATGTATCATACCCGATTAACAGATGAAATCAGTAAGTCTACCTATATTAGATAAAATTACTCCATATTGGTTTCAGTCTGATCATCAGAATTTCTACAATAAGGTACCAGAGTACCTAAGAGAGGCTTCAGATAGACTTCAGATAGACCCCAGGAGGACAATCACAGTCTGTGAATTACATGTATGTTTTCTTTATTTTCAGGGTATGCCTTAAGCCCTCCTGAGGCTACTGAAAACAAGACAAATAAAAACGTACCAATATTGTTGGATTGAATATTGCCACATTATGTGTGGATCTGAAATGAATTTTTACTTAACAATAAAATAAAATAAAAATGTACAAACTCCAGTCACGAGAAAGTTGTCAATCCAGAACTAAGATTACCCTGAGATTCCAGGGGCAAAATGTGACATCCCCAGGATGAGATATGCTGAACGGTCACAGTCTAGAACCTGTTCTATGGAGATACAATATGGTTGACTTTCAAAAAGGACATCTGCTTAAGGGTGATAAAACAGTAAGAATAGATGATGATGATGTGGTGGTGGTGGTGGTTGTGAAAGATGATGATGATAATGATGATTGGAAAGTCTTTCTGAAGACTTTGAAAGATTTGTGAAAGTCTTCATCTTCTAAATCTAGTAAATATCCTGAATTTACTATCCTGAACATTTGCACATCCTAACAGATTGCTGTAATAATCTTAATTCCAGATAAAATACCTCCCCTGCACACACACACCATATAATTGAAATAAGATATTTACTTTGCTTTTAAGAAGAAATTGAATTATTTTTTAAAGCTACCTATTCCTATCTGCTAATATTTGATGCAGATTTACTGTTCTATTTTTTCTCTCATTTCAAAGCAGATTTATGGAACTTAGTGTCTGCCTTTTCCATACCAGGGACTGCTTCACCTAGCCCCATAAACACAAGGCTATTGAACAATCATGATGGAGGAAAACCCCTTACTTCATAAACCAAAATGCTTATGACTACCATCTCCAGAATGTTCTGGGAGGTTGGGATACTAGAAGAAAGGTTAACCTTCTGTTTCCTATATGGGATAGCATGGGGGACAGAGGGGGGAAACAAGGAAAAAAACTGGATATCTATCTGATTTGCAAAATCAGGTTAAAACAAGTGAACCCAGTTGAACCATTTTTCTGTTACTCTGTTTTTCACAGTTGCTGTTACTCCCTCAAGCTGATAAAGAACTGAGGAAGTCTGAACTTCCTATCTTTGCTTTGCTTTAGAATCTCTCAGTGCACAGTGTGCTAACATTTTGCCTTAGTATATTCTATTTATCAAGCTATTCCGTATCTGTTTCACTTACTGTAAGCAAAACCTTGATTCTGTAGAGATAACTACTGCACTGTGATCTCGTATGATGGGATCCTGTTCTCTATTGGAATACATACCTAGGGGTGGTATAAAGATTCTTCAAAATTATCTACTGGAGAAATGATTATTTCTCCCAGTTTCCCCCCCCCCCAAGGATTTATTGAGGGGGGGTGTCTCTCTCTTAACAAAAATATTATCATGAGACAAAACCTCATGGGAAAAGTTCCATCAGTGGCTTTCTTTAGCATTTAATACTGTATTTGTCCAGTTTATTTGCAAAAATAGAAACAAAAATCTGAGTTTTGAAACTTGTAAATTGATTTCTCTGTTTAATTTTAAAGAAATCAGAAAATATCATTTGAGCTGTTGAAGTTCTCTTAAACTGTTGAAGTGTTGAAGCTCTCCTGGGATGGGAAAATGTTAGTTGAAGTTTGGGAGGTTGGGGTGGGCAAGGGTTCTTGTCAATGAGAATAATGAGTTGCCCACAAGCTTGGTAGACCTGTAGAACTAAAAAGATATCATTCAGTCAACTGACATGAATGATTATTTATTTATTAGATTTTCATAACCACCATCTTATGTGGCATAACCCTGGGTACTTCACAAGCACTACTAAAACAGTAAAAACAGTAAATCAAAACAAAGCAACAACAACAAAAAAAATTCTGACCAAACTTTAGAGTTTTATTGAGCTCCAGTTTGTACAATCCCAAGGATTGTGGGAAAAGCTAGCCCTTTGGAAGACAAAGAGTGCTGTCTTCCAGATCTCAGGGGAAATCTTTCTCCAAAAATTAGGTATTTTTACCAAAGAGGCATATTGCCTAGGTCCCCTCTAGATGCCAATGATTGAGGGAATGGACCTGAAATGCACCCACTCTGATAGATATGATGCAAAGGACACAATTGGCATACAAGATGAATCTTTGTAAAGACCTTCAAGTTGTGCACCAGTTTCACCTATGGAAGTGCAACCCCAGCAAAAGTCAAAAAGGATATATTACCTGAACCAGGAAAACAAAAATTTAAAATTCAATCTTGCTAGGATTGAGTCAAAGCTGATTCCACTTTATTCAAAACATTGCAACCTCGGGTACTGGACCTCCATCAGGACAGATTAGTTGGCCAAGGGTGGAGAGTTAGAACTGGATATCATCAGTATCCTGATGATACTGCACCAGTATCATCCTAGGCTGACTTCTCCAATGATCTTGTATAGCTATTGGAGTACATAGACTATTAATGAAATCTCTTTTCTTTGAAAAAAAAACAAATTTATTTTTCCCTATCACATTGAATGAGAATGTTGTAAAAATGCATGAGAAATGTTCAGCCTAGTAATAAATAGAACACTTTCCGTTTGGAGCTTTATAGATTCTGGACAGGACTATTTAACTAGCAGAAGGCAATAAGAAACATTGAGTGCTTCTGGTAATCCACCATATATGTCATTCACTTTCAAACTATTTCTTCATTAACTGATGCTTCATCAATCCCTTGGTCTTCATTTTATAACTTTCAAGTAGGAAACAAGTCCTTGAGAAGGTAAACCTTGGAGTTCCAAGAAAATAGATATGTGAATCTGAAACAACAAAATAACAATCTTATGACACCTTAAGCATGAATCCACCTTTGCCATTTTGTTTAGAGATCTGCATTAGCAATCAATTATTTTCATCCAGAAAAAGCTTTCTCAGAGTTTTCAAAATTCATTCTTTTAATTTTTTTTCACCCTAGAACAAAAGGACTGTTACCATCGCAGCCTACAGGAGAATTGGGGGAGGGAGTGAATAAGAAAGATGGTTAGGGGACTGTATGCTAAAACATATAAAGAATGGTTGCTGGAATTAGGTATGTCTAGTTAAATGAAAAGGACTCAGGGTGACATGACAGCAGTGTTTCAATATTTCAGGGCTGCCACAGAGAAGAGGGGGGAGGTCAACCTATTCCAGGGGTGAAATCTACTTACCTTCCCTACCGGTTTGGAAGTGCACGCGCCATCATCACCTCTGATTTTTTAACCTCTGTGTATGCGCAGAAGGCTTTCCGCATGCACAGAGGGTTAAAAACCAGGAAGTAACTACATCCAGATGAGTGGGTGGAGCCTCGCGCTGCCACCTCTATTGGTTCACCGAACCACGTGCCACCGCCGCTACTGGCACGCGCAAGCTGGACAGAACCGGCAGGATTTCATCACTGACCTATTCTTCAAAGCACCTGAGGGGAGGATAAGAAGCAATGGATGGAAACTAATCAAGGAGAGAAGCAACCTAGAATTAAGAAGAACTTTCCTGACAGTTAGAACAATTAATGAGTGTAATTGCCACCAGAAGTTGTAAATACTCCAACACTGGAAGTTTTTAAAAAGAGAGTGGACAACCATTTGTCTGAAATGGTATAGAGTTTCTTGCCTGAGCAGGACCTCCAAGGTCCCTTCTAACTCTGTTATTCTGTTCTGTTCTGTTCTGTTCTGTTCTGTTCTGTTCTGTTCTGTTCTGTTCTGTTCTGTTTGGTTCTGTTCTGTTCTGTTTTATAAAAAAAAGTCTTTTGTGACACTGGAACACAAACTCAACTCCTTTTGATGTCACATGGGATTATGTAAGAGCAGAGTTTATGATATTGTGATGCACATTTCATCATTATGGCAAAACCTTGGCTTGCTGGAGTTGCTCCTGACTATTACTATGGCAGTATTTCCAAATATAAATATGGATTATTGGTTCTTCCACATAGCACTGCTATAAATTGCTTTCCTCCTGTTCACAACCTACTTTTTACTGCAGGTTGCCTATAGATATAGACTTTGTATGGCTAAGTATAATGAAATATGGGACTCATTTATACAGTACAAAGTGCAGTAAGTTTTAAAAACCATGATTGTTATGTGTGTGAGTGAAAAGCAGCAGTACTTGGGGGTGGAGTCAAAAGAGGAATCAGCCTAGAATCTCTGTGTAGTCATAAATGGACTAAGTCCAATCCTTTTTGAATTCCATTGACCCTTATTTAACATAAAGAGAGTGCTAATAGTTGAATAGATTCTTGTGCATAGGTATGATTGGTAACAAATCAGTATAATTGGAACATTGTCTCTCTCTCTCTCTCTCTCTTCCCCCTTTCCCCCCCTCTCTCTGCATAATATTGGTATTAGATATTTTAGAATTGTAATTGTTTACTCATGTAACAACCAGAGATGGTATTCAGCAGGATCTGACCAGTTCTGGAGAACCGGTAGTGGAAATTTTGAGTAGTTTGAAGAACCAGTAAATACCACCTCTGACTGGCCCCACCCCCATCTATTCTCTGCCTCCCGAGTTCCAGCTGATTGGGAGGAAATGGAGATTTTGCAGTAACCTTCCCCTGAAGTGGGGTGAGAATGGAGATTTTAAAGTATCCTTCCCCTGCCACACCCACCAAACCATGTCCATAGAATTTTTAGTAAAAAAAAATTGAATCCCATCACTGGTAACAACATATTATACTCTGTATTTATTTATTTATTTGCTTATTTTTTAACCATTTATGTGTTTTTTTTATCCTCTGATTTGAACAAAACAAGTTTCTCCTCAGTTTTATTTTCAGAATCATTTACCGTATGTACAAAGCTACCCTGTATTCCATTACATCCGTCAAAGTGAAAAGTCTCAAGCTTGGGAGGTTTAAGTTGGCAAATTTGTCCTTTGCACAGACTGCAGGGAAGCAAAGACAAGAGGGAATGTTCTGTTCCCTTTGAGTCATTCACTTGTCAAGAGTTTTAATTTGTTGCCAACACTGTCCTTCTGCTAAGGATGAGTTTTCTGCTGTTGAAGATCCTCTTTTGCATATTTAAATATTTTGATGATATGAAGGATCAAGTACACAATCTGATGACCTTTTGAATTTATCCAACTAACTGCAGTCACATGCAGATTTCAAAATAGAAACAGGCTTTGGTATGTATGTATGAGTGTGTGTTTAAAAAACAATTTTTTTAGAGTTGTCTTAGTGTTTATAACAGATGCTTTCTCTTTCTCAGGTGTTGCGTTTCAGTAAGTCAATGAGCATTTGTCACATATGACTGATGACTCAGATGTATTTCATCTGCATCAGGCCACAAAGCAAAAATAGCATTTTGTTACTATTCATCATGATTTTATGCTAAAAAGTTAAATAACTGAGGGCATCTAAACTACTGAGCAGCGAATACCTCCAAATATGGGGCATTCTTTAAAAAATATTTCTTGGCAGAAAATATATGTGTCAAGTTATACATTAGGTCATAGCTGGATGATGATTCAAGTATATTTTTCCTATTGTGATTTGCACTCTGAAAAAAGAAAATAACATATTTTTTTTCCTGTGGAAGATACCACTAAAATTGGAGTGATGACACTAATTTTTCTTGCTCCTGAGAATAATTATGCATGATTTTAAATTTTGATTTTAAAAGTGAAAGCATGGTTGAAGAAAAGTATCACTAATCTTTGTGGCCCTTCTCTTCTCTTCTCTTCTCTTCTCTTCTCTTCTCTTCTCTTCTCTTCTCTTCTCTTCTCTTCTCTTCTCTTC
>JANHFK010002839.1:13278-23967 GCA_036250565.1 Sibynophis collaris | reverse complement strand
AAAACAGTTCTTAATATTATTAATAAATGTAGATTATATAAAACATTACTCCATCTAATCATTTTTAGAATATAATGACATTTCAAAAATTATTAAAGAAATTCCATTCCTTAGCATTAATCCATTTATATAAAATACTTCTCTTTGCTGAACTCTAGCATCAGAGTTCTTCATAAAATGTCAAATTCATATCTAAAAAGTATAATTCAACATCGCTGTTAAATCATTAATTTCTATCTCTTTTTTTTTGAAGACTAAGTTAACACACATGGTACTGTAAAGCCAAAAGGGAGCCATGACTGAACCAAATCATGTGGGTCAAATACCCCTCACACATGGTTTTCTATCTACAAGAGCTTCCTCAATTTTGTATGTGTCATTCTGTAATATATTTTTGTATGAAATTTCTGCAATTTGTGCATTATTATATAGAACTTCGAAGCAGGAAATGCAAGTCTGACCCTCGGAATGATATGCCCATCTCTGTCAGAATGGATTCTATTTCGTTAGATCATGCAATTCTGAATAATTAAAAAGAAATGCTGCCCAATATCCCTTGTCTCATATTCAACATTTTAACTGAAAATAAAGCACCATTTGGCTCTGAGATGATAAAAAAGATGATTGTTCTAAAGTAGGCAGTGTTAGCTGCTGAAGACAAAACCTAAATCTGACATGAGGAAGAATATAGGCAGAGAATGAAAAATGTCTATTATATGGAAGAACTTTCATCAAATTACCAAAATATGGGGAAAATAGATAAATCATGCTCAAAAACTTCACAGCCTATTAAAAAGTAACCGTGTGATATATTGTATATCACGGCTCCTTTCACAGTGACGAATAGGCAGCTTTCTTGGTGCTCACTAGAATGAGTGGTGATAATGATAATGATAAATATCCATGCAAAATAACAGAAGCTATTAGGGAAATAGCCTCCATTGACTCATTAAAACAGAGCTTTTTGCAGCAACTTAATCTGCTCCATGAGAAGCTGACCTATTGATTTGCTTAAGCTGCTCAAAATTCTTTTACAAAAGCTTTATGCAGCATGACCCCATAATCCTCAACTAACATATAAGGTTAAGCTCTTTTCCCTCTTTCCTTTACATTATCAAGCTGGGATTTAAACAGTATGTAAAATAGAATCCTTCAGAGTAACGGGGTAGAGAGATGAGATGGCAGAATATCACAGAGAATGCCAAGTGTGGCCTTAGAAAAAGAGATCGCCCCAATGAAATAAGTTTTAAGGAATTTAATGGAAAAATGAACAATGTCTAAACATACACTATTGTATATACTGGACTGAATCCAGATTTCTTATGCTTGGAGTTGCATTTAAGAAGCAAACCACTGGAAGAAGTAAGAAGGCACTGCTACTTGCTTCAGCAACCTTCCACAGGCTCTTTGGGGAGGCATAGAAGGAATCGATAAAAGTAACTCCATTATTCCATTCAACTTATACTGAATGAACAAACAGTCCTGAATCACGATAGAAGAGATACATCTATTTTTTAAAAGATTTGTCTGATTATTCTGCTACATCGAAAAGCAAAAAAGATTTTTAAAATGTATTTGTATTCTGTCTATAAGTCACTAAGATGGCCAAAGGGAATGACAATATGATAACAATTAAGGTACGAACATAAAACTACCAGCAAATTGAACAGAAGATGAAACCAAGTCAGCAATTAAGTTTAATGGCAATGATAGGCATCAAAGCCTGTTCAAAGCTACGATGGAAAGAGGGGATCAGAGGTTTCAACTGCCTTTCTTCCAAGAAGAAAATGACACTTCATGAAACATGACCAGAGGGGATTAATGCATTATTTAATGGGGATATGATGTTGATATTACTCAGGTGGATATTGGAAGCATGTTTATTCATTTGATTCATTGATATTCTGCCTCCCCTTTATGAGCTTGTTCCTGCAGCATGCTAGATTGGGCTATTACAGAATAATTGGCCAAAGCCTCACTATCTATGACCTAAAAAGATTTGGTGATTGAGTTGGAGTTAGCCTAGGTCCCCTCAGTCCTAATCCATCACCCTAATCACTACAATAAGCATATGGTATGGATATGGTATGGATTCGGGGCTCATCTAAATCTTCCATATTTCTTCAACAGGCTGTCCCTTCCTGGATCACCATTAGCAGACATTGCCATTTTTATTATTTCCAATGGAATGGAAAACTGAAAGGGATCAGAGCTTCATTAGCAGGATATTGGTCCAGAACTGCACCAGAGTTGGTCCAGAACTGCACCAGAGTTGATCTAGTGTGAGAAGCCCACAACAGAAACACTGACTTTGAAGAAAGTAGATCTGGCCTGGAATTGTAGATTCAAAGACGGGGGTGGGGGTGGGAGAGAGATTTGGGTTGTCATTTGGACATCTTCACAACTTGCTATGCATGTTGCTGCATACATTCTCAGCTACATCTGTGCATTGATTGGATTTAAAATACATACTTTTCAAATCCAAGCTCCATGCAATGAGGTGAGCTCCTGTTACTTGCCCCAGCTCTTGCCTACCTAGCAGTTCAAAAGTATGCAAATGAAAGTATATTAATAGGTACCATTTCAGGGGTTGGTTCTACTTACCTTCATTACCGGTTCGCAACAGGAGTGCACATGTGTGCATGCTTGCTTTGCTCACACGCAGTGCTTCTTCTCATGCACAGACCATCGGTAATGATGTCCAGGTGGGTGGGCAGAGCCTCCCCACCCAGTAGCCCTGGGTTTTAAGAACTGGACATAACCAGTAGGAACCCACTACTGACTTCAGTGGGAAGGTAACAGCATTCCGTGCACCTTTGGCATATAGCCATGCTAGCCACATGACCATGGAAATGCCTCTCCTGATATATTTTTTTAATCAATCTCCTTTTTACCAGTTTTCACTTCACCTGACGATCTGAATACCATGCTATTGGCCAGACTTTCTGTAACCTTTCAGAGAAGACAGGGGCATCAGTAAAAATTAGGTGGGGGAATATGAATTTGTTGTCTTAGCTTCTTCCTTCTGGACCAGCAGAATGCCACTGAATTCATATCTAGATCCAAACCATTGTAGCATGATTGTTAGTTTCAGTGAATCACTATTAGCCCAATGTATTTTTAGGAAATGTTTTATAAATAAACAAGCTGTGACTATGAGTAGAGAATGAAGATTTTTAAAGTAGGAACAAACTGATTTACAGAAAAGGCTGTGAGAATTTGCTGATGTGGTGAATAAAGCTTTCTCTATTATCTTCATGCAATGTTGGAGATTGGATGAAGTAATAGATGTTTTCATAGCTCCCCGTTCTTCATAAGGAGGAATAAAAAATAATCAGTACAGAACAATCAATCTAGCATAATGCTTGGGAAGACTCTAACGCATATCTTAAAACAATAGGTTTGTAAAAACCTTCAAAAGAATGCACTAGTTATTAAAAATGAAGACCACATCTTACATGACTAATATTCCCTACATGATCTGTAGTTGATCACAAGAATGTTGTAGATCGGGAATGTATAAAGTACTATCTTAAAGCCACATGCACATTCCTTTTATAGCCCCAGATATTCCAGTACGAGTAAAGCTAAAGCTATTGGGCAATTTTTTTTCACTAGGCATTTGGGGGAATTTGGTATGATTTATTGTATGCAGTAGACATACTATCTTGATTTCAGCAAAGATTTTGATAAAATACTCCTTGACTTTTTGATTAAGAAGTATGGGCTAGGTGGCATATGTAACAGTTCCTCAATTGGCCTACAAATTAAATTCGAAGTCAGATCATGAATAGTTCCTCACCAAACTGAAGGGAGATACAGTATCAAGTAGGGTATTGCCAGATTCAATTCTAGACCTTAAAACTCTTAAATGTTTTTATTAATTATGTATTTAGTGATTTTATCATCAAAATACTTATCACATTTTACAAAAGTAAAAGCAAAATTCTTCATTTATAAAAATTAAATGAAATGCACAGGTATAACAGGGAAAATTATAATAGCATATATGAAAAGAGGCTTATCACAAGAAGAATATGAGGCAAAACTGTGACCAAGCTGTTAAAAAGGGAAATATATATTTTTTGGCTACATATAGAAGTATCCAGATGATGGATCAAAACAGGCAAGATGGTGCCATAACTTTTTCATATGGGCACTAACATCACACATATACACATATGCTCATATATACTGTGCAAGTGACTCATATGCACATATTGTTATACTATAGCTGTGATGGCAAAACTATAGCACATGTGTCAGAGATGGCACGCAGAACCCTCTCTGCTGCCACGTGCGCCATTGCCCCAGGTCAGATCTCTGTGGCATTTCTTCTGTTTCCTTGCAAACGACGAAACAGAAGCTTACGAAAGAAAAAGATATTACCTCTTGCTGTGCTGCCAGTGTTGGGATGCCCCGCCTCCCACTGGCCAGCTGGTCTTTGGGTCTTTTCTGCGCATGTGCATATATTTGCATATGTGCATGTGCATGCGCATGTCCATGCACATCCACATATTTGCATGTGTATGTCTGTGCATTCACATGCGCTCACACCTTTCAGTTTGGACATGTGCACACACACAGTTTGGGCACTCACTTGGTGTCTAAAAGGTTCGCCATCACTGTACTATAGGGAAAATCTTCCAGAATTGATTTCAGTTAGTGTGAGCAAATGTAAGCTAACTTCAAATTAATAAAGTAGAGTGTAGAACTGCTGGATATATATATGTGTGTGTGTGTGTATATAAGTTTTTATATGTATATCTTTTTTTAAAAATGTTTTTAGAAAAAAAATGGATTGAAAATAGCAAGGTCATTCTACCCTGTGTACATAAAGTTAAATAAACACACTGTCTTCACATTTTATATTATTGTTCTGTTTGCTTATACATTTCCAAGTGGGAATAATGCTGCTTATGTAAAGTCTCAAGTCTTACCTTGAAATATGAGGCATAATACAATCAAACTGACTCATAATCCTGATGTAGATTTGTTAAGTGATGCAGATACTGAAATCCATCCAGGTTCCCTGTTCTCAGTTTGCCAACACTCCTTGTCATTTTTCCTACTCAAAGTAGGATTTTTAGCTATTTTAACACTTTTTGTTGGAGTATGTAGTTATCTAATAAAATTTGCCGGTTGCTGCTGATGTCAGATCTTTCAGAAATATTTGCCCTCCCTCAGATCAATCAGGGGCAAGGATATCAAACTCGCAGACCGTGGGCCAAATGCGTCATGTGCTGGCTCCGCCCCCACCCAGATTAGCGAATGGGGAAAAAGTCCTGATATGTCATGTGATGTCGACGTGACGACACGAGTTTGACACCCCTGTTGTAAGGCAATAATGGATATCAACAAAGCTACATTTTTGCACATACAGGGGATATATAGTGAACTGAAAATGACTCTTCAAAAACTTTTAATATGCCAACCTTGGCTGATCTTGAAATGCTAAAGTCAGTCAGACCTAGTTAGAACTTGGCTGGTAGACCAAGACTTCCAGGGAAGGAATGGCAGACTGAAAATGATTTTATGAAAACAGAGCCAATAACAAAACTGAAGAATTGGGGTAGATCAATTCTTTAGAGGGACTGGAAATCACCTACATGTGATCCAGTTACAAGCAGGATAGCTAATCCATCATCTCTCAGCATTCACATCAGGGGTGGGATTCAACCTATTCGGTCCAGTCCGGGTGAGCTAGTTGCTCTGACGATCAGCTGAGAGTGAACCGGTTCGCTCCGACCATCAGCTGGACCCACCCATCTGCCCCTGCGCTATACCTACCTTTATTTCATTCGTTTGAATCCTAACTGATAGTTGCAGCAGAGTGGATTGCTGCGCCTCAGCTGTTTTTAGTGCTTTTAACACTGCTTTTAATGGTGTTTTTTAATGGAAGCACACGCTCAGCGAACCAGTTGTTACACCAGTTGGATCCCACCACAGGTTACTCATTAAACCTATCCACCCTGAATTCCTTCCAAATCACTACACATGGATCAGCATAGTAAATATGTATGTATATGTGTACACACAAATTTTATATTGAATACATGACCTTTTTTTAATCCAACCTTTATTATTTTATATAAATAACACAAGGTAGAAAAAATAGCTAATACTCCTTCCTCCTCCTATTTTCCCCCCTAACAACCCTGTGAGGTGGATTCTGCTGAGAAAGTGATTGGTTCAAGATCAGCCAGTTGGCTTCATGCCTAAAGCGAGACAACAACTCACAATCTCCTGGTTTCTAGGCCAACACTGCTAACAAACCTGTTAATTCTCTTCCAATTTTCTTCCATCTTCCGATTAGCAACTTGAACCACGAAGTCAACATATTCTTCACTGACCATTAGTCTTTCTTTCTGAGTTAGTGGAACTTCTAAGCAGTGAGTACTTCGGACAGCCTATAATGGTGTAAAAGGAGAACTTATATCTTAACCAGCTTTTATTAAATCTTATAAAAGATGTGTACATTTTTGAATTGTGTTATCAAAAACATGAAACTTATGACTAAATGAAGGATTATGGTCTACTGAGGATGGGGGCAGACAGAAAGATTATTTTTCAGTGTTAGGAACCCTGTATTTATAGCTCTGGTTCGCTAGTATAGATTTGCTTTCTGTTTGTGGCTTGACTCTCTAGAGGTGTAATGGCAAGACAGGTCAATGGAGTCAAGGCTTAATGTTGTTTAACAATAAGGCTGAGTGGTTTCTTATATGTAACACAATCTGATTTTGTTGTTTAATGTTTCCCCTTTTTTGCCTGTCTTTCTTTCTTTCTCTTTCTTTCTTTCCTTCTCTTTCTTTTTCTTTCTTTCCTTCTCTTTCTTTTTTCCTTCCTTCCTTCTCTCTCTCTTTCTTTCTTTCTTTCTTCCTTCCTTCCCTTTTACTTTTTTGGGGTTTTTCCTTCTGTTTTTTTCCTTGTATAATGAAGCAACAAATATATTTTTTAAGAAGTCTGACATGGAAACAGTTCTCGGCATAAGTAAGTTTCTTAAAGAAAACTTAATCTTGTGTGGCCTTTAATAGAAAAGATACTTGACGTGACAAATGAAGGTGTCTACATTTCTTTTGTAATGTGCAACTCAATTTTTAATAATTACTGTTGCTCCCCTCTGGGAGGAGGTTTCGAACTATTTCTAGCAGGACTACCAGCTTTGATCCCTATGCCATCGGTCTGCTAAACTCACAAATTTGTTTTTCTCGCCATGTACATGTATGCATCCGAACTAGACTGTGTTGTTTGTCTGTGTCATACAATATATGTGGGTATATGCATAATTATGTATGTATGTATGCATGTATGTATTTTGTCATGTTTATGTAGTGTACATTGGAGGTACACTACCTCCAAAGTGCCCCTTTGAGAGTTGTATGCAACGAAATTTCATTTCAATGTATTAGTGTACATTCAAAGTGACAATAAAGACTTATTGTCTTATTATTCTAAGTTTACCAAATATTTCACATTGCTTCCATCAACCCAGCTGAAATTGTCTATTTTGGTGATTAATATAGGACTGCCTTGAATGTGGTTGAGGCTCTTGGTTGTACTCAAGATCTGACTTAAAGCTTTTAAGGAAACCTCAGCACGGCTAAGGTGTGATTCAACCTACTGATTACAACATGTGTCATCTTAGGTTGGGACAAGAGCAAGTCCAAGAAGTATCCCTGTCATCTGGGAGCCAGTGACAGCCATGCATTTACTTTCCACGTAGAGATGCAGGTTCACCTTGATGCGGCCTGTATGCAGTTACACCCTAGCAATTTTCTCAGGAGGAGCTGCAAATATCTCTTTAGTCAAAGTAGAAAAAAACAACATACCATCATAATTTTTCCTTTCCGGCTAACAGTTATACCAGAGTTTCTGAATCCGGCTTCTATAGCCACGGTGTGCTATAAAAATAAAACCAAATAATTGGCACAAAGTATCTAAGAGCTAAACATGTACAGCAGTGAAACAAGGTATATTTTCAAATACTGATTTTTCTCCTTTGTACAGGAATATAGGTTATTCGTTATGTCTGAATCCAAACAGTAGATTTTGTTTTACATTATCCCAAAGTATTACAGGTAGTCCTCATTTTGCAATCACAATTACGACTGGTAACTTGGCTGTTAAGTGAAGCAGTCACTATGTGAAACCAGAACTGTGCTTATGATCCATCTTCAGTTTTCCTTTGCTTTATAGACCTGCAAAAGTCATAAAGAAAGGATTGATCCAAAGTTACTTTTTCATCACTGATGTATGATGAACTGTGAGCAGTAACAAAGCAGTTACCTAAGTGAGGACTACCTGTATAGCAAAAGGAAGTGTTTCAAAAGGTATGTAATTGTAAAATGTTTATAATAACAGATCCGTAGCAATGTGAACCCATGTTATGAAGCAGAGAAACAGAAGCAAACTTTAGGGCACAATTACAGCCAAACGTGAAGAATCATGGGGTCTTAAAAGCAGTTTATAAGTTATAATGGACAACACTGCCAGTCCGAGACAAAATGCTTCTTCTTTAAAGAGCTGTGCAAAACATTTCAAAGTGCAAATATTCCGACTTTAGAATAGTACCTTACTGGAAGTGTTTTCACCTCACAACTGGCCATTCTGATTTCTACTTTCCAATCAGAGCAATCACTTTAAGGTTGGAATACTGTCAGATTGGAATAGCTTAAATTGCTTTTGGTGAGGTTGGCATGAAATGTTTTGGGGTTCAAACATTTTGATCTCTAAAAATGTTCATACGTCTAATCTCTCCCTTTCTCTGAATTCTGTTTAAATTATCTACTCTACAGCGTAGTAAAACTGTGGGAAGACCTAAATTTGCTGCAGTGAATCAAAATAATTAAAAGGAGCTTACAATAGTTCCTTACTGATACAAGCTCATAGGCAAAATCCAGGATTCATGAATAATTATTACAAAATTTGATGATAGCTATCAAACAATGTCAGCCATATAAAACTGTACTTCTGAAATTCTCATTCTACTACATAATTCCAGCAAAACAAGCTTTCACTTATATAAGCGTGATATTTATAGAAACAATAGAGATGCCGATTCCTCCACCAGCATTTTCACAGTCCGTTATTTAACACACAATGCTTCAGACATAGGTAGTCCTGAACTTATAACCATTTGTTTAGCGAGCAAAGTTACAAAGGCAATGAAAAATGTGACTTATGACTGGTCCTCATACTTACAGCCATTGCAGCATCCTCATGGTCATGTGCAGTGGTGAAATCCAATTTTTTTTACTACTGGTTCTGTGGGAGTGGCTTGGTAGGTGTGGTTTGGTGGGTGTGGCAAGCGAAGGATACTACAAAATCTTCATTCCCACCCCACTCCAGGGGAAGGATACTGCAAAATCCCCATTCCCTCCCGACTCCTGGGGGAAGAATATTGCAAAATATTGCAATATTTTGGTATTTGCCGGTTCTATGAACTGCTCAAAATTTCCACTACTGGTTCTCCAGAACCTGCTGGATTTCACCCCTGGTCATGTGATCAAAATTCAGATGCTTAGCAACTGTATTAAGACAGTTGCAGAGTCCGGGGGGTCATGTGATCATCACTTGCAACCTTCCCAGCTGGCTTCCAACAAGCTAAGTCAATGGGGAAGCCAGATTTGCGTAATGATCATGTGAGTCACTTAATAACGGCAGTGATTTAGTTACCAACCATGGCAAAAAGTTTGTAAAATTGGGTGTGGCTCACTTAACAAGAACATCTTTTAACAACAGAAATTCTGGGCTCCATTGTGATTGCAAGTAGAGGATTACTTGTAATGCCTTCAAGTGTGAGAACTGGGAAGACTCAAGCATTACTTATGTAACAATAACAGTGTTTTAAGCACAATGCTTTACCAGAAGTTGTGCATCTTCCAGGTCTTGACATTGCACATGGAGAACAAATGGTTCAAATTTGAAGATGGCATCAGCTGCAGCCTTCTGCAAGGCGGTAAGCTAAGAAAGAGCAAAAGGTTAATATCAACGCTACATCTGTTAGCAATGAAATATAAGTAGCTTATTTAGTATCTAAAAACACTGCACGACAGAAGCTGATTCGATGTGCTAATTAAAATACATTTCGACATGTTGTAATACTCATATGCTCTGCTTGGGTTTTTTTTCATTTTGGTACAACATTGTGCTGGGATTTAAGATTGTGCGCTGATGCTAAACAGTTTTAGAAATCTTGATGCTGCATGATATAACCACAATTCTAAGGTCTGCACACCAGTTTTCAGAAAAGCTTCTGATCAAATCTGGCCTATCAGTTTCCAGATGTCATTCAAATAATACTTTGAAAAATAATAAATTCCACTTATCTACAAGATCTGCAGCAGGGGAAAAATAGTGCACATTTACTACAGTGATAATGCACATTTTTAGAGAATACTTCAAAAACATTTCTGATCCCAAAAGTTTTATTATTTTCCGTGCAGGTCTTATCCACATATAGACCTATTTAACCTTTTAAAACTGGTATTTGAAAGAAAATAAATACTACAAAGCATTGTTTCCCTATGAACACGTTCATTCACTAAAATTTTACCTTCTCTTTAGAACACAATATCCTAGAACAGTGATGGCGAACCTATGGCACGGGTGCCACAGGTGGCACGCGGAGCCATATCGGTGGGCACACGAACATTGCCCTAGCTCAGCTGCAGCGTGCATGCATGCACC
>JANHFK010002837.1:133523-146091 GCA_036250565.1 Sibynophis collaris | reverse complement strand
GAATCTGGCTTCCTCATTGACCTTGCTTGTCAGGTCACAAAAAGGGATCACATGACAGCAGGACACCGCAACGGTCATACGTATGTGTCAGCTGCCAAGCGTCTGAATTTTTATCGCATGAGCATAGGGGTGCTGCAATAGACATAAGTCATGTCACTTTTTTCAGTGCTGTTGCAACTTCGAATGGTCACTAAGTGAACTGTTGTAAATTGAGGACTACCTGTATATCCATTTACCAATCTCACTTTTTCTTCTTCTTTGTTTCCTTTCCTAATCTAAGTGTCTCTGTATACATGTTAATTGTCTGTATCTATGGCTTTATCTATATATTTGCCTTTGAATCAATAATGACTTTTGGCAACTTCAGAGAAAACATGGCTTGAATGTTAAAGCGAAAAGGCAGAATATTGCTCCAAAGTTGTTAAGGCCCATCTGACACAATCCATGTTTATTGTTGCTTTTTAGAATCCAGACTTTAGATTCTGAGATTCCACAGAATGAAGCCACGGATTCTTGCCATTTCAGATATTTAAGGCCACAACAGTATTGGGTTCCTACAAGTTCACTTCGGATCTTGCGAACAGGCAGTAGTGGCGGCGGGAGGCTCCACCCACCCACCCACCCACCCGGACATCATCACGGACGCTCTGCGCACACGCAGAAGCACCGCATGCGAAGCGAGCGTGTGTGCGCTCCTGTTGTGAACTGGTAGCGAAGTTAAGTGGAAATCATCCCTGGCCCATAAGATAAAGACTCGAAGATGTCCAGCACTGAGGGGCCTGTGATCTATCCAGTCTGGAAGAGTAATAATGCAGCAACACTAATGAACACTTTCTTTCTCCATTGTACCCATTCTAAACGCACTGAACCCTCAGTATACCGAGACCTATTCAGAGTTACCTAAAACTGAAATACACCCAAGTTTTTAGAGATAGACAGATGCAAGATACCTCCTACTGACCCCTTCTGGAATACAAGACAAGAAAGAGACTTGGAAAGATCTTACATTTTATTTCAATATTGCCGAAGGGATTTTTGTGTTGCCCAGACACTATAAAATAGTTGAAAGAAAAAGAAAGACAGTTCCAATAGTTCCTACTCTTTTCTGGTTTCTAAGGAAACTCTCCCTAGTTTCTTCATGATACCCACAAACCCGACCTTATTATAGTATGTTACTCTGAAATCTTGATATACAGCAGTGTTAGATAAAAGAGTGAGAACAACTTCCATTCATAAAGTATAATCAGAATGTAGTTATTTGTCATGCTACTTTATATGAACTTTCAAAAATGATAAGTGAATTTAATCTTAAGAGTCTGAGTCAAGGGCTCACTGGAGGTCATCCAGTTTGCCAAACCTAGGATGGGTTTGCAACTTTAATGAAGACATTTGCTGTAATATCCTGAGCAAGTGGAATATGGCAATGCTGCTTGAGCATGTTATCTTTTTATAAGGCCTTCTAATGTTTTTTTTTTATTGCTGTTTTGATCTGTACAATCTCAAAGGAAGAAATCTTATGGCATAAGGTATGATTTCTTCAGATACTGCATCTTGCTTAAATGTTCCTTTTGTGATGAATTACTCTTAAGCAATAGTGTCTTTATTGACATCATTCATTCATCACCCTTTGACATTATGCATTGCCTACAGCATTAGATAACCAAGTGTCTGGTTATCCAGGGTAACCCAGGTATGCTATTGAACCAGGGGTGTCAAATTGGTGACCCATGGGCCAGATGCAGGCAACATCCACCCCAGCTCCGCAAAGGGGAAAATCTTCATGAAACGTCACGTGAGGGCAACGTGACGCTGCGAATTTGACACCCGTGTATTAAACGAATCTTACTAAAATTAGACTTGGGGGCAGGAGAGAGGTAAGTGACAATTTTTGTTTAGTACTGGATAATAGTACCATGAAAAATCCCTTGATAAACTACCCCAGGGCAAGATT
The DNA here is from genome assembly GCA_036250565.1 of Sibynophis collaris. NCBI lineage: Eukaryota > Metazoa > Chordata > Lepidosauria > Squamata > Sibynophiidae > Sibynophis > Sibynophis collaris. The sequence continues at coordinate 144,140 of JANHFK010002837.1, read as the reverse complement.
ATTGAATAGATGGACCTCAGCTTTTGTTTCTTCAAAAGTCCTCCCAATTCCATTACTGCAGTGGAGAAGTTGTAAAAGATAAAGTGTGTCTTTCCAATTCCACAGAGCGTTATAAGCAGGAAGGTTTAGCTCTCAGATGATCTTTGGTTTGTGAAGTCGACTTAGAGCATAATAGATGGTAAAACAAGAACCAATCTTTCAAAAATAAAATAAAATCCTGGAGTTCAATGATCCCCCGTGTTCTATAAAACTGGAGACAACAACCTAGGAGAAAAAAGAAAAACAAAAAACAAGAAGGGGCTATTATGAACATCCAGGTTGCTTCAACCGTTCTGCCTGAAGTGAATATGCAATGAAACTGAAGAGTTTATTTGACAAGCTAAGCAGTTTAGCTAAGTAGATTGTATTGGTTTTGTTACGAATTCTCTGTGTTTGAAGGTTGCTTTCCCTTTATATAAACTGTTTCCCAATAAACTCTTATTTCTATGGATTTCTATAGGTTTGGATTGCAGGATTTTTCCTTTTAATACATTTACAGACATTTCTAAAATTCTGTTTTCTCTTTGTCATTATGGGGTACTGAGTGTAGATTAATGAGGAAAAAAAATGAATTTCAACAACTGTAGAATCAGGCTGCGGCATAACAAAATTGACAAAAGTGAAGGGGGTCTGAATACTTTCTGAATGCACTGCACAAATACCTGTACACTGTATGTATGTGAATACACTGTACAAATACTCCCCTTCATGGATTACTGCCTTGTCATGGCGAAGGACTTGCGTAGCTCAATGAAGCTATGAGCTATGCCATGCAGGGCCACCCAAGATGGACAGGTCAAAGCAGAGAGCTCTGACAAAACAAGAAGGAAATGGCAACCCACTCCAGTATCTTTGCCATGAAAACCCCATGGACAGTTTCATGGGGTCGCGATGGGTCGGAGACGACTTCACAACTAACAACAACAATCCTGATAGCTTCCTCCTTTGAAGGGTAACCACATCCCCAACATGAATGGCTAAAATTCCAGCCAAGGTCTCAGCTTCCCTAACTTCAGCTTCTTTAGCAAAATGTAGATATCTCTGCTCAAGACCAATGTTAAAAGGATGTAAAGTAAATTTCAGCCTGGTTTCTGCCAGCATATTGCAATAGCCCATTAGCTAATGTAGCTGAAAGTTAGGACAGATATGCTTTAATGAGAGAGGCAAAGGGGTGTCTACACAACTCTTCAATAGACAGGTGAAAGGTTATAGAGACACATATGCCAAATTCTACAGCTTCATTCAGACGCTGAACTCCTTCTAGTGCCAAGGCCAGCTTTGCTGGAAGTGTCACCTGACAACAGAGTACAAAGGCAGGCACCAAACTTGTATCCGTCGTCAAATCTGTCTGCAAAATCTGCACAGTAAAAACTATGCAGGCAAGTAATGTCTCTGTGTGATAACAAGTGATACAAGAGAGGCCACCTTTTCTTCTTACTATCACTTAAAGGTGATTCTGAAAAAAAGGTGTTTCCTCTCTGTGCCCTCAAGGTGTCAATGTAACAAGAGCAGTGCCTGAGGCTCATTTAAGACAGACTATTTCCTGATAGCTTAAGGAACAGCCTAAAAGGAAAGAGGAGAAGGGGAGGAGAATGCTGTATAAACGCACTAGTGGGAGGGATGTTTATTATCTGAATGGCATTGTGACTCAGTGGTTTTCATCTGCATGCTACAGGACAGAAGGAATATACATAATTAGGAATGGCTTTTCCGCACAGAAAGCTGATCAGGAAGAGAAATGGCATCATAGAGGAAAGAAGGGGGGAAAAAAGAAATAAGAGAGAGGGAGCTCAGATTGCAAACTATTTATATGGCAGCCAGTGGAAAGATCAACAAGATGGGGACAGGAAGGTTATGCAGAAAAGATCTAGCAATCCAGCTGATAGCCCAATCAAAGTTAATGTATTTTTGTAAGCTTGTTATTGTAAAAATGATAAAAGAGAGCATAGGTTTGCACTGTATTTGCATATCCCAATTTATATGCAGAGGTGCCTTTAATTAATTAATCAGTGTACTGTAGAAATGCAATTCCACTCACACTAATGGGGAAAATGGCAAGTTGGGTGATCTGAGTGCCTGCTAAATCTGCTCTTCAGGGGATGTGTTGATGGGCACCTTTACCACCACTAAACCATTTCATTTTTTTTCATGGAATTTGCTTGGAAAGAAGGTTTATTGATGAACAGGATCACACGGCTTCCTGAGCCCCTGAATTTCTGAGCAGAAAAAGGGAGAAAAGGGCCGAGATGCTGAAAGTCCCTTGGTTTTATACCCACTCTTGGGACCCACCTTAGTGTTTCCTGTTCCTGTATAAGAAATGTATCCTGATTGGTTGTCAGACTCCCAAGGGGGTGGAGGTCTTAGCTAGCCTTGCTGGCTGATGTAATCTTCCCAGGTGCCATGTGATGAGTTTCTGTTGCTAGATGGGTCCTTTGTGTTGCAGGTGGGATGCTGAGGCCTTAATGGCCCATTTGACAAAGGTGGGGGGGATAAGTTTCTGCCTCCTTTTTAGGGGAAAACATTCTGCCTTTTTAGTGTATCCCAAAACATTTCATTTCTCTAGGAAAGGTTTGGGTTTTAACTTCCAACACCATGTTAATTAAAATTGAATGTGGTGGGAGCCGCAAGTTCTTCTTACTCTTTTGTCAAAGCATGCCACTTTTTTACTGGGGCCATATACACACACACAAAGTTCCATTTGCCATCCTGGAACCCAGTTGGCAGTGATATACACATTGTTGCATTTTTCCACAATCAGAAATGGACAACAGAAAAAAAAATCTGGTTAGGAATGTAAAAGATAGATTATGCTTCCCCTCCCCCTCCCTCCAATCTCTTTCTCTTGCATTCCTTCTTATACACATATTAAGTAACAAAGATTCAGAAAGATGATTTTTTGTGTAAACATCTAGATCTAAAATGTCCCTATGATTCTGTATATGTGAATGTATAAGTGGTTGTGGTTTGAGGTTGGGGAGACTGCAAGCCAGGAAGTGCGGATCGTTTAGATAAAAATAAGATTTGATACAATCATGAAATTACCACTTAGAAAGAAGAGTCAGAAAAAAAATCAAGGAAGAATTGCTTTTCAATATGAGGAGGAGGAGGAGGATAATGTCAAAAAAGCAGGGTCTTGAGAATGAAGTGGAATTTAATCATAAACACCTTTAGGACATTAATCATAAACAGTTCTTAAGTACATAAGGAGAAAGAGATCATTTATAATTGCAAAACTTGTCAACTGACTTAGGACAAAGTACTTAAGTAAGTGAAGGATAAGTCCCTGAGTTGCAAGTCCTGGACATTAAATTCTCTACCACAAGAAAGGACACTGACTTATATTAACAAAACAGAAGTATGTCATTGCTTTTCAGATTAATACACAGATATCTGGAATATGTATCTTATAGGATAAGAGGTAGCTCCCATTCTAAAAATATAAACGTCATTGTTACAAATAAAACAGCCTCTAGAGTTTCCCAACTTATATTGATATCTCCTAGTTTCAACAAGATAACCTTGAAGATCGGTTTTAACATCTGCATTGTGATATCATTGTTTGCATCTTTGGGGCATAAAAATCATGTTATAATAAAGTTTGTTTAAGAGGCACAAACACAAGCTGACTTTAAAAATGATTCCTGTCAGTTAGTTCTATCCATTTCACTCATTGTATCACACACACATACACACACGTCAATAAAAAATAAAAATATTTATAAGGATTTTTTCTGGGAAATGAAACTCTAGAGTTTTCTAAATACAGAAAACATTATGTAGCCCATTCTGCAAAAGGGTGAATCAATGGTAAATTATAATAAAAGAGAGAAAAACACAAAAATAAAATGAGGGAAGTCCAAGATAAAATTAATTTACTTTTAATTTTTTGAGCTCTGGTTTAAGAGTGAATAGGAAATCCGATGCACAGAATTCTTTGTATTTGCAAAATAAAGCAAAAAAGACATTCTATGAAGCAACATAGAACAACCTATTATGTACAACCAGACCATGTTTTGAAGTTAAGATTGTGTACAAGGTATTACTTCTGTCTTATAATACTTGGCTAGCTTTTTTTTTTAATGAAGCCTCCTGAGTAATTCAAAGAAGAAGCTGAATATGGGACATTTTATTTATTTAATTATGTACTATAGCTTCTGCAAATTAAAACCTATTGCAAGTAGAGGGTTGCCTCAGGCAAAAAGAGACATTTTCTTAGCCTCTTCATGTCACTTCATCTTCTTTCTTCTTTAGTTTGCACATTTGTTTGGCTTCACACTCTTTTCTTAATATGTTTTTTTTTTTAATTTCTGGAGAGCCAGTATGGTATAGTGGTTAAGGCACCAGGCTAGAAACCAGGAGAGCGTGAGTTCTAGTCCCATCTTAGACACAAAACCAGCTGGGTGACTTTGGGCCAGTCATTGTCTCCAAACCGTAGGAAGCAAAGGCAAACCATTAATGAAAAACCTTGCCAAGAAAACTGCAGGACTGGTCCAGATGATCACCAGGAGTCAATACAAATTTGAAGGCAGATTTCTTTTTTTTTTTAATCACTTGTAATATCAGGCCCAACCATTTCTCGTATGTCTTCAGCCTCTTGTTTCATTATGTACAACCATCAACTGCTTATTCTTTGCAATCCACTTTTGTTTGTTATCTATCAGATTTTTTTCCCCTCCAGCCCCCAGTAAGAGGTGAAATGAGAAGAAGTGGAAGGATTTCTTCTCAATGCCAGTTGTCCATCTAATCCTAGAGGGATTAATGGTGTCAAAAATACCATATGATTCTAGTAGTATAATAACCACTTCCACTAGCACCTGTACTATATTTGTATAATAAGCAAGCAATGTGAAAAGCACAGAAAGTTATATTCTATAGAACAAACTAATTCATTCTTCTCACCCATGTAAAAGATTGCCAGAGATATTGGAGTCAAGCTCTCAAAATGCAGACTGGGAATAATGGGAGTTGATATCTGAACACATCAGAGGTCAGGTCACTAAAACTGTAGACAGCTGGAGAAATTTAATCTGCCCTGCAATGGTGCTCCAGAATATCACTCAGAGACTGCATCTTCTTCTACTTGATCCCTTTCACTGGGTTGCCAAGAACTGAACCTCACATAGAGCTTCTAGCTGAAAACATTAGAAAGAATATTTAACAGCCCAAAACCAAAAGGACAAAATAGGCAGGGGAAAGTTGTGTAGACATTTGGTACTTTGCAGCTATGCTGCATTCTAAATTCATTCATTTCTTGGGAAGAAGGGATGGCTCATCGATGGAGTTTTGATTTTAAAAAATTGGAATACCTATTGGATTCAGAATATTGGAGATTTATAGAACTTTTCAGCTCAGTCTAATGAGTTTTGTAACCACATTATTATTCGTAAATGAATTTGATGTAAATAATCTATTATTTCATTTCTTCACTTCCATTGGCTCCTTACCAACAGTTTTTGTCCAGAATATCAGTTTTGCTGATGGACTATTGACTGATCTTTTAGAATTAGCAAGCAAAAATAAATGTCCATCAACTGAAGGCACATCTCTTCATAGACGTGGCTTGAGTCCTGCCCTCATCTCCTTCATCAAAGTATATTTTGAATTCTGCTGGAATTACAAAGAAAACATGATTTGATGTAAATTTTATAGAAAACAAAAAACAATTTGCATTTTAAAAATAATTAAATTATTCAGTCAGTTGGGATATAATACTTAGGCCTCCCAAATTAAAACAAGGAAGGCAAATGATAGCATGTAAAACTTGACATCATTATATATCATACATCATGTCATTTTTATATAATTGTGGCTTATGACAGATACCGTGGGTTTAAATAAGATAAAAGATGGAAGTTATGAGAATTACAAGAAAGATACCCTACAATATAAAAAATGATCAAACAGAATTATTCAATATTTTGGATTGGTTTGTAAACTTTTAATAGGTTGACTTGGAAGAGTTAAATTATATCAAAGATATCAATTGATGGGAGGTGTTCAAGATTAATTAATGTAAACTTCTTCAGATTAATATCCCTATCAAAAAACTTACTTCTTGACTAAAACATTTCTTAATTTTATACAGCTGAGATTTAGATTCACCAGAATATCCTTAAAATAAAACCCTAAAGCCTCTTCTTCATATCAGGTTACAATATTATGAAATACGATGTCATAAAATTGAAAAGGATCCTAATATGAACCATCATTCACTATTCTGATTTACAACATCTGTTAAAAAATTTAAAAAAATGTAAAAATCCACTTTCAAATCATCTTGAGTACTTAAAAAAGGAGGAGATATTTTTGGTGGTCCCATGTGAGGAAATCACAGCCTGAAGGAGCTAGGAGGACTTAAAATATTCCAGCTTCAGCTCGCTTTGTGTGAAGAAACATTTGCGATCAAATCCTTAGGTCAATACCTGCCAATTCCCAAGAGAAGGCAGACAGTCTGGCATGATTCTTGTAAACTGGTGATTAACAATAAAGAAAACGATTGGACTCTTTCTCAGAACTGTTCTGGTTGCTTGTCCCTGATGTCTGGCTTATACAAGCAGTTGTGGCAATTTGAAGCCCATGTTCTAAACATGTTTTGTGAATCAGTCTTCTGGCCCACTGAATACTCTTCGGCTACCATGAAACAAAACTTAGTGTCACGGTTTCCAACCATTTTAAGGGAGAAAACTTACAAGACCTATAACAGTGATGGCTAACCTTTTTGCCGTTTCGTGTCAAAAGCTGGGAGAGTGCGGGGGGGAGCACATGTATGTGCCCACATCCATAATTCAATCCCTCCTGCGCCCCGCCACCCACGCATGTGCACGCCAGCCCCCATGCTGTTCTGCGCATGCACACATGACACCCCTGCCCTGTTATGTGCCTAGCATGCCTCTCTGAAGCCTCCAGAGGCCAGAAATGGCAGTTTCCCAACTTCTGGTGGGAGGATAGGTGTTATCAAAGCTCTATGCCTCTTAGGTTTCATCACATGCATATTAAAAGGGGACAAATATTCAATCATGTGATCACACCTATCATCTTAATGAGGCGTGATGGCTCAGTGGCTTAATGACACTGAAAATGGGCTTTGCTCCAGCGGTTGAGTTCTAGCACTGTATGATAGAGTGAGCGCCCATCACTTACCTCAGCTTCAGTGGTGAAATTCAGCTGGCTCTATCCAGATCGCGCAATCCGGCAGCAGGGGTCTCCGCCCACCCACCCAGACGTCATCACATCCCATTTTTTACCCTCTGTGCATGCACAGAAGGTTCTGTTCTGCAGAACACCATCAAGCCTTATAAGTGTGGAGCTAGTTCGCCCTCTGGATAAGAGTGTGAGCATGAACTGAACAAACTAGCAATCATCAGCTACCTTGTATTAACACTGTAGTCTCCTAGCTAATATAACATCGCCATACACTAAATAAATAAATAACCTATTATCCTGACTTTCTTGACTACTCCACACATCACAAATGCCCCTACCATATAAACAAACAATTGAAATTTCCAAAGCTTGGAGAAACAATGTCTTTGCTATCCTTCTAAAGTAGGATTTCATTGAGGGCCACATGAGGATTGGGTTTGACCTTGGAGGGCCAGGGGGGGGGCATGGTGGGTGTGGCCATGGTGGGTGTGGCCATGGTTGCCGTGACACAGGACCGCACCTCCGCAGACATGGTTTTATAAACTTATAAAAATGGGGAGGTATACATTTCTGTTATTTTGTTTTTTTAATACTTACTTGATCTACTTGATCACCTTATGAGGGAGAGACCAGATCAAGACACTGACTCCATGGGAAGACTAGAACTATAAATTATTGACATAGGCTATAGCAGCAGAGTCCTGCAAGCCTGAAAGGTAAAATATTATACTTTTCCTCCCTTTTATAACCTGATGAGTCAATGATGGCCTCCTGCAGCACTCCAGAAGACTCCTTTTAAGCCTGGAAGGCCTCATGGACAACCTCCTGTACCACTCCAGAGGCCCCGTTTTGGGCCTGGACGGCCTCCTGGACCACTCTGGAGACCAAAAGCAGTTGCGAGTTGCCCGTGCCCCATTTTTTCTAGCAGAGGCACCGCAGGCTATTTTCTGACCAGCCCAGCAGGCCAGATCTAAGCATCCCTTGAGTTTGACTGCCCTGTTCTAAAGAATAAATATTTAGAAGCTGTCTAGATTTCTGGAGGAGGCTATTTTATAAGATAATGGACAGTTCCTAGAAAAACGTATCTCAGGGTTCTCATCCTTCCCATTTCATCTGCTGAGTTGAAAAGCCAAGATGGAAAATGGAAATGGTTCCATTCAAAGGAAATAGTCCTGAAGACAATAGTAAACAAAATCATGGATAAGCATGTAACAGCCACTCTCAGCCAAGAAAGCTACATTCTCTCAGAGTCTATTAACCAGATTTACTGAAAGGGAAAAAAGAGGCCTAAATTATAGATATTTTGGCCCTGGATGCATTAACTTCAGCATCCTATTTACTCTCAACATTCTCAACTATTGTGGTTAACTGTTGTTAATAGAGTGGGGAGGTGGCTACCTATTTACCTGATAGGCAAGGAACCTGAAATGTTCCATTGGTGTGGTGTTCTGTGAATTGACATCTTCTTTCCCAGATAAGTCAATTACTGTTTGAAGGCCTTTAGAGGACAAAACCAGCCTTTCCATGGTCCTCTAGAACCTAATAAAATCCAATAGAACAAACACTAAACCAGTACTATCAGCAAGCAAACTGTTTTGTTCTGCATCAATTCCATCTTCTGGGCAAATTTCAAAGGTAACCTTAAATAAAACTTGTTGCACTGTTCCATTTTACACAATAGCTAACCAGCTATGATCTTTGGCTCACCAGAAGTGTTAAGGGTGGCATCTAAGCACTCAAATTATCACAACCACTTATATAAATATATCTATATCTATCTACATCTACAGTATATCTCTACGTGTGTCTATGACAGTCTAGAATTATATCTGTGTTTATCTCTATATCTATCTACCTGAAATATATATGGAAAGTTATTCTAACTATGTCTTTTAATTTATTTCATTCATTTTTATATTACCAGTTAAGTAAGATAAGTTTATATAACTGGTTAAGTAATATATCAGTTTGGTCCAGTAGTTAAGGCACTGGACTAGAAAGCAAGAGACTGTGAGTTCAGGTCTTCCCTTTACCATGAAAGCCAGCTTGGTAACCTTGGGCCAGTTACACTCTCTCTGCCCAATCCACTTCATGGAATTGTTGTTGTGAGGAAAATATGAGGTGGATGATACATTGGATATGTTCACTGCCTTGAGTTACTTGTAAAAAATAGTAATAATAATAAAGGCGGGATAGAAAGGAAGGGAGGGAGGGAGAGAGAAAGTAGAATAGAATAGAATAGAATAAGGCGTAGCCCTAGAATGCAACATATTGAGAGTTGAGTTCCAATCTGGATAGCAAACATGTAAGGTGATGAACTCTACTAAGGGTTACATTTCCTCTCCTAAAGCTTAATTTATAGTTGCTCACAACTGCACAAAGGTGTTGCTGCATACCTATGCTGCAAAGTAGTTGATTGGTAAGCGTAGGGTACAGATGGCTGCAGATGGGCCAATGTGCACATCTCCCAAATCTGTGACAGTGCACATCCTGTGTGTTGATTGGTCGATCCAACTTCCTATTCTGTGGTTTGCTGTTTGAGCGCCCCCTAGCCAGAACGAACATTTGCAGAAGTATAAATGCATCAGCTATGCAACCGTCTCCAAATGAAAGATGCATATGTTTCATGAGGTGCAATGACAAAGAAGTCTAATCCAGGTTTAAGCTTTGGAATCAGACAATATGACTTCATAACTCACTTTACCAAATCTGACAGGGGCAAAAGAAGTTTGAACTCACACTTATGAGATCTATTATTAGACTGACATTTCAAAATGTATTGGCAGAAAGTGAAAGATTACAAATAACTCTGAAAGTTAATGAAAGTTAAAATTTACAAAAAGGGGCCCAAATTCATTCTGTGTTATCCTGAAATAGTATTTTCTAACCTTGACATGTTTCAGACGTATGGCCTTCAAATCCCAATGTTCTTAGCAATGGCCTTGCTGGCTGGGATAGTCTGGGCACTGAAGGCCATACATCAGGCAGTTGCCATGGTTGAGAAACAAAAATCTAAAATAAATATCATATATGTTAACAGTCTATATAGGAAATCCTCAACTTACAATCACAATTGAGCCCAAAATGTATGTTGTTAAGCGAGAAATTTGTTAAGTGAGTTTTGCCCCATTTTATGACTTTTCTTGCAACAGGTGTTAAGTGAATCAGTACAGTTGTTAAATTACCGATAGTAACACAGTTGTTAAGTGAATCAAGCCCAATAATTTAAAACAATAAAATATATGTATTTTACCAGCGGTGAAATCTACTTACCTTCGCTACCAGTTTGGGAGTGCTCCCGCACAGGAGCATGCATGCCTCTTCTGCGCATGCACAGAACCTTCTGCACACGCACAGATCAGGGGTGAAATCCAGCAGGTTCTGACAGGTTCTGGAGAACCGGTAGCGGAAATTTTGAGTAGTTGGGAGAACCAG
>JANHFK010002837.1:59003-71041 GCA_036250565.1 Sibynophis collaris | reverse complement strand
TTCGGCACTTGAATGATAGTACAGCATTTGAAGCAAGAAAGAACATAGCACATCTCTAGTGATTTATTGAAGATTCGGGTGAAGATGGGGGCCAGTTGGTCAGCACAGACTTTTAAGCAAGAAGGCATTATCTTGTCTGGACCTGGAGTTGGCCAAACATTGTGGCTGTTTCTGTTTTTCATTTACTGTTTTTAAGGATAGAATTCGATAAATAAGAATTATGGGAACTTTCACTGAAAAACACATTGAAAAATATGTAGGATAAGTAGTAGGCAGAATATATTAAGGAAAGTATTTATCAAATTTCTAAGCACCCATCTCACTTTAATGCCTGGACAATTTAAGAACACCATTATTCAATAAGAACAACATTATTCAATAATATAAAATATAAATAATATAAAAATATGAGTAAGCAGCACAGTTAAAAAGAGAATCAAAAACAAAGTTTAAAATTTACAAGTTAAAAGTAAAAAATCAAAGTCAGCAAGGCTAAAATGTTACCAATAAATGAGCCAAAAAGTTAATAAGGCTAAAAGGTGGAAGGAGTGCACTTAAACAACCAGACATCCACATTGTGGCATAACATTCTTAGACCTTATTGTATAAGGAAGATTGATTGATCACTGTCAGACATAGAAACATACAACTGATTATATTACCTGTACATTATACTGGAAAATTTGAACCAATACAATTCTAACCAGCTAGAATGTTGTGTAATTTTTTCCTTCTTTTGATCTTCTTGCTCATTCCATTTCCCAAATAGATACATCACATGTATCCATCCATCCACCCACCCACCCATCCAGATAGTTCATTATATTGTCTTTAAAAAGTCTCACATGCTAAACTAGAAGCTTAGAATTTTTATCTAGTTTTATTTTAAATTTTGCAGTTTGTTAAAAACATTTTCCCCTAGAGCCTTCCCCTAGAAGGAATTGGTTTTAATGGAGAGTGTCTGGAAGGGATTAGATGCAAGGCTGGCTTTGGAATATTTGACTATTGGAAGATGATTATAATTCTTGAAGGTTTACTGGTATAGAAAATGTCTGATCATTTGGCCTTCCCTGTTGGTAAGACTGGATTTTCTTACGTTTTTCCCAAAAAGGTAGGCTTGTACCTTTCCTTCTTGTTCTTTAAGGGAATATCTATGGAGATTCTCAATAATGCAGGTCATGGTTGTCCCAAAGGTGCTTTTCAAAGAAGGTTGCAGCCATTTGTACTCTGATTTAGGTGGCTGGATGTACAGATAAACTCCCAAGTGGCCATTATAACTCTCAGAGAGCTGATGATCGACTTTAAGAGTGCTAAGAATATAAATACTTCCATTCTCCATTTGTCAGCCAGAACTGAAGAAGCTTCTTGGACAAGAAATGAAACATCTTCGGAAAAAACAAACAAAGACAATCCAGTTGCACTTTGAGACATTCTTGAAGAATTCTTGTAATTGTATATGCTTAAAAGGATGCATCGTGTTAAATCTTTTAATATCTTCTTGTGTGATATATTCTCATCTCTTTATAATAATTTAAACTGCTGCTTTGGTTTAATACCCCAAAGAAACTGATGTAAACTATATGTTACTATAGTCACAACTGTTGTGCCCATTTGCATTGTGATTGCTCAAAGGATTTCAAGCCTTGCAGCAAAGGCTTTAGTTTTTCTACCATATCATTGTTGGTTGAGAATGTCTATAGCTTTCTCAACTATTACTTGAGGTGCTACAGGAGCACTGATGGAATTGCTGTCTGGAACTTATCTTTCTATTTCTCTGAAGTTTCACTTCCCAGTTTGAAAAAGCCCCGTAGGAAAGCTTCCCTGAGGATATCTTTCTTTTAAAATTTATTAAACTGTGGAGAGAAGCTTCATATAAATACTGGTATAAAGAAGAGTGTACAATGAAAGAGAGAGCATTCATCAAAGTATCTTGGCTACCTTGCAACTAGGTGCAAGACTCCACTTATTAGAATCAAGAATCCTTTGAAACAAATTATGAAAGTAAATTCTGTTTCATCAAATTGAATGAGCACTGCTAGAAAGAAGGCAGGATAAAGTTTTTGCCTGACAGTTATGCAGGTTATTCTGCACAACTTGTTTATAGCTGTAGTTATAATAGCCGCGGTGGCACAGTGGTTAGAGTGCGGTACTGCAGGCTACTTCTGCTGATCAGAGGCTGCCAGCAGTTTGGCTGTTTGCGTCTCACTGGCTCAAGGTTGACTCAGCCTTCCATCCTTCCAAGGTCGGTAAAATGAGGACCCAGATTGTTGGGGGCAATATGCTGATTCTGTAAACTGCTTTGAGAGGGCTGTAAAAGCACTATGAAGCGGTATATAAGTTTGCTATTGCTATATCCAAAAATATTAAAGCAAATCCAACCACCTGTTTCTTTCCGGTAAAAGGACTTCAACGTGGAATGAGAAATCACAGGGGATTTGTTAAATTGTTTCCCAGCCCACCATATTATGCCCATAAATATCCAATCATCTGCCTTGTATGTAAAACACATTCAGAGTTATAGTATTGGTAGAAGACAAACTTGCCACTTCTTGTATAAGGATTTGAAATTTTTTGGAATGACCAATACTCAATATATTTCTCCATAGCACAATCAGGGGTTCTTATTAAGCACACAATTCTTGTTATTTGGGCATTATCACAAGCACCATTGCCTCTTCATTTTAAGCTGAGACTGACCCTCAAACTCTTGTCAATTATCGGAAAGCATGTTTTATGTCCTCCAGAAACATTTATGCGTACAATAGTTTGTCCTTATGCACATAGTAATTTCCTGTCCTTAATAATAATTTTACTGTGTATGATGTAACTAGGAGAGAAGCAAGGCGTGAGTGAAGGAACCTGGATTTTAAATCAATTGTGTGTGTGTCTGTGTATCTGTGTCTGTGTGTGTATGTGTGTGTGTAGCAGGAAACCTGCATTTAGAAAGACTGTGTATCCCTTTGGCAGTGGAAATGAAACTGAACAAACATCCCTCCTTCTGTTCCAAAGCTAACATAGTGGTTTTACATGCGTGCCTATAAGTTATAAACTTTAATAGGAAGGGAAGAGTTAAAAATGGGCCATATTGCAATAGCAGGAGGTCTGGCCATTCCACCTTAGGCTCCTGACAACATGCCCTACATTTAACCTACAGTCAGGAACTAATTAACAGCACAGATGGGAATGAGCTAGCATATGTATAAAGAAAAAAAAATACCTCTTAAGATTTTAATCAGCATCCTTGCCTACTTCTAGGTTAGAAGCCCAAGTATAACCATTAAAGAAAAGCCAATGTGCAAAATATCAATTCGATACCTGTGGGAAATCAGTGCCTTGTAATGGTTAAAGCACAGGGTTCTTTTTCAGGAGTATGGCTGAAGTGTGTTGCTGCACAGATATAGGTAAGTCACAAAAATCCACCTATTTGGCTAGAGGGAAAAATGGGATGCCTAAAGAAACCTGCTATTGCTCCCAATAAGCACTATGGGTCTGAAAGTTTATAAGAGGAGATTATGCCACTACATATCTATTTGGCCACTATGGGGTAAAGAATTGTGATCATCTTTTCATTTTGGATGTATAAAATAGATGGATGCATCAGTTGTTTATATATCACTAGATGTCTCTTTCCATGTTGCTTATTTTGTTATCTGCTTTTCCCTGCATGGCTGGATAACATGTAAGTCTTAACCTTGAAGATGTGACATTCACCTGGTTTTTCATGCCTTGTTTGATCATTTGGTTCAGCTTTTTACAGGTGTCCTTCTTTGTTAATACGTTTTCTGAAATTAACACTAATACTATTTTGAAACTGCTGCAGTAATACAATTTTTCTTCTTTTGAAATCTCAGCTGAAAAAGTTCTTCTCTGAAAAGAACTTTTTGCAGGTCCTTCCTTTCCTCCCTATTGGACATAACAGATTTTTTTAAAAAAAATAATTATCTTTGTTTCATGCAGAGATACTTATATGTTTTGCTGACTAGTGAGATATATTTAGGACAGACATGACAGTATGTCAGCCTTGAAGCTGCAAGTGAAGAAGTCTGCTGGATCAGAGGACTGCATGTGCCTCAACACATACTCCCACTTCCCAAAAAATAAGCATAAAACAAATTTAGCAACTTTGTGAGGAAGACAAGGTTATATGTTAGGTCAAACAATCGCTAAAGAAGAAGAAAACCAATAGCATCACTTGCATGAAAATAGAAAGCCAGAAGGACCAAAGTGCTATCTATGACTGTTTGCCCACCGGGCACAATTCATGAGCTTATGCCTGGATATAGTGAGTTCCTGACTCTCAGGTAGAAAGTCTAGTCCCTTGAAACGACGGTGATGGAGTTAGAGATGTTCTCAGATGAGAGGATCTCAGATGAGAGGATATTATTTAAAAGATGAGAAAGATTATGATGTAGGAAGAATCCATTCCTTAGATATTATAAGGGATGAGGAAGAAGGCTTTTGATTGTGG
The DNA here is from genome assembly GCA_036250565.1 of Sibynophis collaris. Taxonomy (NCBI): domain Eukaryota; kingdom Metazoa; phylum Chordata; class Lepidosauria; order Squamata; family Sibynophiidae; genus Sibynophis; species Sibynophis collaris. The sequence goes on along the minus strand of JANHFK010002837.1, from coordinate 66,573 downwards.
GCAATGGAAAGATTAGAAACACAAAGGGATGAGTTTGTGGTTGGTATATAGACTTCATAATGACTTGCCTGGTGGAAAGGTTACAGACATCAGCTCCTATAAAATATTGCGCTGGAGATGAAACAATCATTGTGTTATATCTTGGAGCCACAACAGTGGAAATGTAGCTGGCCATACCTAGAAACCAATATAGGCTGCTAGTTAATAGATTGAAATCCAAAACCATTAAGGTAGCACTTTGGAAAAGGCCACTGCCCTGTTTTACGTACATGACTACCTAGACAGATATAGTTCAGTAATCTCAGTGTATGGATAAGACAATAGTGTCAGAAGAAAAAGTGGAGTCAGACTTGGATCCAACTGAATTTCTACCCAAGAAATAGACTTAGACTGGACCAAAGTTGAAGCAGGCTGCTGGTACATTTCATACATTGAAAAAAATAGCAAATAAGCTTTAAACTAATCCTTGGGATGGGGTGACTAGTATCTGATTTGGAAAAGTATAAATATTTCAGAAAACATTGTCAAGATTAGGGCCAGTATTAGAAATGGATTAACAAGGGTGTCATTTTTAAAAAAATGCCATGCAGGATTTTTCATGCAAACAACAAGAAATAAGACATCACATATAGATTCTTCTGTGGTAACAGTTATAGCAGTGATGGCTAACCCTTTTCTCTTCATGTGCCAAAAGCATGCGTGCATGCGCACGACAGCATGTGTGCATGCCAGCACACATAATAGAATGCGCCTCCCTATACATGCACACACAACGGCCTCTGCAACCCCAGTGCATGCGCACACAATTCCTCATGCTCCCCAAACCCCACGCATGTGCACGCGAGGGATGGGATTCAAAAATTTGAGCCCATTTTTTGCCCTCCCCTGGCTTCAGAGGTTGTCCTCGAGCCTCTGGGAGGGCGTAAACAGCCTCACTCAGGCTCCAGAGGCCTGCAGAGAGGGCTCTGTGGGCTAGCTGTGGCACACATACCATAGGTTTGCCATCATAGATTTATAATAACAAACCCAAGTGCAATTAGAGTCATTAGTTATGAACAAACATATAGTTGCTGTAAACAGAAACTTGGTGGAATGAAAGGAATCAGTGAGATAGACATTCCTGCATTGAAACTCCATAGAAAGGACAGGGAGGGGGAAGGTATTATACCACATATCAAAGAGGTATAAGTTAATACACTAGAAAATGTTGGAAGACTAGATCCCTTCATGATAGGAAAGCAATATCTGACCAGAAATGTAAATTAGATCAAAGGCTATAACCTACCTGATAAAAAAATAAGATGGTGATCTTGAGGTATAGAAAGGAAAAAAATATTTTAATGTGTGTGTGTGTGGGAGAATAGGGTCAATTACCCTAAAAGGATTCAGTTTTTGAGATACCGATGACAGTGCTTCAAAACAATTGGCCTTGGAATGACCAGAAGACAGGTGACCCAAGAGTTAATCCTAGATAATCACTGTGAAGGAAGTGATTATCTATAAGGAAGGACTCACTGGAGAAGAACCTAATGCTGGGAAACATTGAGGGCAAAAAAAAAAGGGGATGACAGAGAATTAGGTGGTTGGATGGAGTCACTGAAGCAATAGGCGTGACCTTAAATGGATTCCAGAGGATGGTAGAGGACAGGAAGGCCTGGAGGAACGTTGTCCATGGGGTCGCGATGGGTTGGACATGACTGTGCCACTAACAACAGCAACAATCACTATGATCTAGTGCAAGATTTTAAAAATTGTGACTACAAAAAAAACCTGCTGAAAAATGAGAATGTCAGTTAAAAAAGACCAAAAAGAAAAGGCAATAAAGAGATATTTCTCCATGGTGCTTCAGTCCATTATAATTGAGGCTCAGGCAAAATGTATAATCCACAATATAAGAAAGAAATAACCAAGCCTAAGAACAGACCAGCATGACTTTCTAGCAATGTCAAGGCAGTTGTGAAAACAAAAAGTAGCACAAATTTTGACAGAAAAAGTAACAAGAAATCATCATCATCAAGTTAAAATGTCTGTGGCAATAAAGGGGCGACCATAAGAAATTATTTAAATACTTATATTTGAAGCAGAAAACAGCCAGGAAGCATCTGGCTTGAATGAAAAAAAATAGTGGAAGTGATTGTCAAGGAGGATATGATAAGATTGTTCAGGAATTGGCTGAATTATTTACACCCATCTTTCTTAGAGAAGATATAGCTGAGGCCAAGCTGACTTTTTCAGAGACTCAGATAATAAGCAACAATATTCTAGAACATCTTGACAGAATATATCATTAGTTCCTGATGTCATCCACTCAGCTCAACTTAAGACTTCAGATGTAAAACTAACAACTTGCTCTTCATATCAGGTTCAGTGCCAAAGGGATGAAAGATAACCAACATGATACCATTTGTAAAAAGTGAATCTAGGAGAAATCTAGGAGGGTATACGGTGCTCAGTTTAACGTCTGTTTGGGGGGGAAATTGTGGATACAAAAAAAATAAATACTAAGCATATAGAGGAATATACGTGTGGATTTTACAATGATAAATTCTGCCTTTGCTAATCTTCTGGAGTTTTTCTTTAACAATATCAGCGAGTACATTGGATAGAGATGACCCTGTCAACACTATATACTTGGGCTTTGAAAGTACTTCGACAAAGTTCTTCATCAAAAGTTCTTGAGGTCATGAAATAAGAGGGACAGTTTTTTTATGAATCACTAACTAGTTTTTAAAAAAGCAGAAAGCAAAGAATTGGAATAAATAAAGAACAACAACTAGCTTCCTTCAAGGATATTTCTAAAAACTGGTACTTTTTAATTTGTTCATAAATTATCTTGATTTATGAGTAAGCATTCAGCTGTCTAAGTCTGCAGATGATATCAAACTCCTCAAAGTGGTAAAACTATTGTGGGGGGAGACACAGAAAAAGACACTTTAAATTGGAAGAATGATCAAGGAAATGCAAATGAAGTTCAGTTTAAATACATTTAAAGTGATACACACTGGGGCAAAAAAAACCTAACCCCGTATTGTGAGTAAAACTAATACTTTCTGTAACTAATCAGGACAAAAATATATTGGGCTCATTATGGTCAGCTCAATGATTCAGACACAGTAGTTACGAAAAAAGGATATTCTATCCTAGGTACCATTGAGAAAGAGAATGAAAATAAACTGAAATGTTGTCATAAAAACCCATGATATGTCCACACCTACAATATTGTGTACTTGGGAAAATATAATAGAACTGGAAAAATTACAGTGAAAATTATCAGGGACCTTGAAAATCTCCCTTATAAGAAAAGAGGAACATAACTGAGATGTATAAATTCATGTATGGCACAAATAAAATCGTAAGGAACTTTCACTTGTCTCTCAATACAGTAGGATCAGAAGCCATCCAATGGAATTGAAAGGAGATTTAAGAGAAATGAAATGTCCTACTTCATATATTCTTTATGAATACTCAACTACTCAATACTTATCTTGCATGGCTTTAGAAGAAAATTAGATAAATTCATGGAATGCAGGTTTGTCACCCAAGTTGAGAATAGCCTGCCTCCCATACCAGCTGCAAACAAGCAAGTGTGTGTTTCCATCTCTTGCTTGCAGGTACATGCAAGACATCTGGTTGGGCCCTCAAGTAACAAATACTGGAGTAAGATGGCCTCGATTTAGCAAATTATCTATCTTTCGCCTAGGACTTCTAGTCCTATGTTATGTGGTTGTAAAAATCCAGACATTACCCAAAAAGCTGTTTGTATTTATTTGCTGCTATCTAGAGGTCATCTAGATTTTGGTAGGATGAACAGAGTAGCCCCAATGACTTCTTCCAGTGCTGTGTTGTCCCTGGTTGCCTTAATGGTAGCAGATACCTTCCAGACAGAGGACACCATCAAAGGAAAAGAGAGAGGAAGTCCTGGGAATAATGTTTAAATTAATCTTTGAAGTTTCCAGATGAGATTGATAACACCGAAAGAATATGTACGCCAAAAGGTAGTCCTCAACTTATGACCACAATTGAGGCCAACATTCATGTGACTAAGTAAGAAATTTGCTAAGTGAGTTTTGCCCCATTTTTATGACTTCTATTACCACATTTGTTAACTGAATCACTGCAGTTGTTAAATTAGTAGCACGAATAAGTGAATCGGGTTTCCCCATTGACTTTGCTTGTCAGAAGGTTGCAAACGATGATCACATAACCCCAGGAAGCTGCAACCATCATAAATGTGAGTCAGTTGCCAAGTATCTGAATATAAATTATGTGACCATGGGGATGCTGTAATGGTCATAAGTGTGAAAAATGGCCATATGTCACTTTTTTTCAGTGCCATTGTAAGTTCGAATAGTCACTAAATGAACTGTTGACAGTCAAGGAGTACCTGTAGTGTGTTTTCCTGAAAATAAAACTCTGTCTTATATTTTTTTTGAAATAAGCGCTTGGCCTTATTTTCGGTGAGGTCTCATTATTTTGGGTTGCGTGGAGCAAGATGGGGCTCTTCTTGCCATCTTACCTGATTTCCAGTTCTGTCTCAATAACCAGAGGAAATGGCAGGGACCAGCTGTGCATGCAGTTAAATATTTTCGGGGGAGGGGCTTATTTTAGCGCATGCGCTCAAAATCCCATTGGGCTTATTATCTGGGGATGTCTTATTTTCAGGAAAACAGGGTATTATTCTAGCCAGAATAAACGCTTCTTTGGTATATCTCTTTCCTGTCATCTAGTGCTCATTTGGATTTTTGCAGTCCAGGTTGGATATACTTAAGGTGGATCACAATTAGTTTTCAGCACCTCTTGTAGTTCCTAAAGGAAATGCCAATTATGTTAGAGAAAACTAAAATAAATTGGGCTTTCCTGACCTGCATGGATTGTTGCAGAAGTGATTTAGTGAATAATAAAGGGTTCCTGTATTTACATTCAATGTGGAAAAACATTTATGGCCAGTGTCATTGATTTATTGTGTGCAAGTTTAGACTAGAAAAGTGATTTATGGTATTTTAAAATACTGATTGTTCCACCCAATGTAGCTTTCTTAAAGACTTCAACATAAAGGCACTTACATATTTACATTTTGAGGAAAAATAAATATTTATGGCCAGTGTCATTAATTTGTACAGTAAACATTTATTACAGATATCTGATATATGGTCTTTGAAAATACTTACTGTTTTCTGCCAAAGCAGCTTTGCAAAACGACATAGCTAGAGAGAAACCTGCATAAAAGAACATAACATGCATGCTTTTTTCTTGATGTTCTTCATTCAGTCCATCAAATCATTTCACACACATTCTACATTTTATGTACATTTTATACTGCAGAAAGTGAAAAAATGCTGATATCAACCTCATACAAATCCAGATTACTTATGCATAGGAAACTTCTATAGATCCTTCCTTCCTTCCTCCCTCCCTCCCTCTCTCCCTCCCTCTCTTTCCACTTACTGTTCATGTGTTTAAAATATAACTATGTGTTTCATGATGATGAGAGATCATAATAAGTTGTAAGATTTTTCAATTCAAAAGCTATGAAATAGTAGTTTTACCTTTTATATTAGCTGAATTTTGGTCACACAGTACCTTCCTAAGATTGGTAACAGTAACAAGTTATTACTTTTAATGGAAGGAATGTCAGAAGTGACCACAACCTGCTCTAAATCAAAAGACAAGCCTGAAATTAACCAGGTTTTTCCTTGTGTCAGATGGTTTAAAATGGAAAGTTGAAAATACATAAATTAAGAGTGAAAGGTTCAGTTTCTCCAGCAAGGGGGCAAAATCCTTTCCTATCTGTGGAAAGAGAAACATAGTCTAAAGCCCCATTTAGCTTTGTATAAATAATTTATATAAATGCATGTGTGTATACAGTTACAAATCTGATAAATGTATAAATCACTTTATATTATTTTTGTTAGGGTATATTTATATACATTTGGGGGGCATGAAGAGGTTGTAGTAAATCCTTCAGCAGAGTTCCTACCCAGTGATTATATACTACTGGTGCATTGTGTTCTGTTATTAATTACAATGTTTGAACACTTGTTACTCACTTAAATAACAGTCAGTGCATATGTGTTTGTGTAAATATTCATAATTGGGGAACAAAACCATTCATTTCAAGTGTATCCCACAGCCAAAGGTTTTCAGGGCAATTCTGGTATTGTGGCAACAAAACCATGTAATTAAACAGAGATAGCAGTGAATGTTCAAATTTTACTAGTCAGGGCAGGAATCAGCCATGTCTGCCTGCACAGTTTTCATTAAAGCATTACACAGATGCATAAGCTTTGCCTGCTATTCTTGTTACAAACATTTTCCTGCTGCCTGAGCTTCAGTGTAATGATTGAGAAGACGGCCTCCTTGAACCCAGCTGTTAACTAAATGGCTCATTATGACAAGTTATACATATTGCCCTTTTATGTTGTGGTGGAATTCTAGCCTTCTGCTTCTAACTTTCTTCCTGAGGCCACCCAGCTCAGAACCAGAACGCAAGCTTGATTGAGTAAATAGACTGGGCATGTGCTAGGAGGAGTAGAAAAACCACAGCGATTGTGGAATGGCTAGCATGAAAATGATTGACACCTTCGCCAACCAATACAAATAGTTACAAGCAAAATAACAAAGCTTGCTGTTGCTAATGCCCATTAGAGCTGTGCTAACTGGCATTTCCAGTTCAGCCGTGAATGCTTTCAGACTTTTCCATTCCAACCACCAGCTATGGCTAACAGCACATTGACTTGTATACTCTTTGCTACTTTAACCAGGGCCACCCAGGGCCACCCCGCATCAGAAGTTCAGCAAAGGTAGGTAGTATATTTAGAAAAATAAAACTGAGTGGCCACTGATCCTCCTTGTTCTGTCACTCTTTTTTCTATCAAAAATTTGGCCAGAAGTCTTTTTCTATCAAAAATTTGGCCAGGTGTTCCCCATCAGAACTGTATCCTGGAATGTTGCCTTTCTTATTAACATTTCTTTCCCGCACATGACTTTTCAGGCATGTACTAACAAAACGCTACAAATATTACTTCTGCATACTCCTTTGGATGGTTGGCAATGAATGGTCATTGAATGGTAAAGGAAGAGTTGCCTGACTTGTTGCTTGCACAGGACACAACATTTCTAGAGAATGAATATAATGTGTTGCCATGAAATATCCATCTTAGCAGAATGTTAGATGGCCTTCTATTCACATTCTCATATTTCTTCAGATCATGTGCTTTGGCATCTGGTGTGGCAATTGAGAAAAAGAGAGGCTACATCTGAGAGGCCAGATCTAGTCCAGGATCTTTCCCCTACTTTCACTGCTCCGGAAGTTCCTTAATAACTTCTGTTCCTTAAGGGTTTCTTTGTTTTGGTCAAATTGGCCATAATATTCTAAAAGCAGTAAGTGATCCAGTTAGGTTTCACTCACCCATTCCCACTTGTTTAAAAAATTGAACACGGGTGGACCTGGAGGCACACGAATAGGGTATTTAAAACTATACAACTATTGAGCTTCAATAGTAGTAACTGTGAGAGGGATCTTGGAGTCCTGGTGGACAACCATTTAAATATGAGCCAGCAATGTGCAGCA
>JANHFK010002837.1:35496-45792 GCA_036250565.1 Sibynophis collaris | reverse complement strand
ATGCACGGGGGGTGGGGCAAGGGGGCATGTGTGCATGTGGGGAGGTGGGATGCTGCAGGGGGGACATGCACACATTGCATTTTGGGGGTTCAGGGGCATATGCACTATGGGCACTCGGTCTGGAAAAGGTTAGCCATCACTGTTATAGGGTTTCCTGTTTTAGCAACAGATTGGACTAGAAGACCTTCAAGGTCCATTCCCACTCTGTTTTTCTGTTAAAGCTCACTACCAAACTGTCAAGTCACAGAATGTGCCTTCCATACATTAATTGATTACAGCATTCAACCATGCCCTCCATTGTCTATCTGGTTGATGAGATGTTTGATGTTATGCATGGTTTAGGTCAGTACTTTGTTGTGAAAAAATTCACTGAGATGCTAGGCAGGGTAGAAGTAGAGTTTCACTGAACTCTATCACAGAGATAGACCAGGCTGTCTATCAAAGTAACAGGTCTTTAATAAGCCACTCCAAACCATTTGCTTAGGATGGAAGACCATATACATTTAATGAATAAATAAATATATATGTATCAGGAATGGAGCAATGCTCACACAGATGTTTCACAACACTGTAATAACAACAGTTGGCAATTGTCCTTGACTAAAATCACCAACCATAAGAAAACTTACGTCCAATCACTACACAGAATGTGCCAGGGTGGTGCTTCCAAGGTTCAGCCACCACACCCAATATATATTTTTTATTTGTGTTTTCCCCAAATAACTCTGAACCTATCACCCAGACCACCACTAGATGGTTGCAAAGACTTCATCTGTTACATAACTGCTGTGTAGTAATTACCGGGATTTATGCATAAATGTTCTTGGAGGAGTTCAAGAAAATGATTTTGGTGTGCGCGAGATGTATTTTTTTGCAATGAGTACACTTGAGTATTTCTGTATAATTTTTCCAATGATTATTGACTAGTTGGCCTATTAACCATTAGTAGACACTAAAATGTTGAACTGTTTGTTCCGCTTGGCTATCAAAGAGTGGTCATCAAGACCTTGCAGCCAAAATGCAGACGTTGAATAAGTATTGTTGAAAAGCTAACATCTAAGAAATCACTTTACTGATTCTTGGGTCAAATCGGTGTACATAAAGCTCTGCATATCCAAAAGGATAGGAGAAGAGGAATAAATGACTATTTGTTGACGCTAGATCTATACTAAATGATGTTCTAAATGGGATGAAGAGAGGAAACAAAATTTAGGGCTTCTCCAAGAAGGATAATCAGGGGAAAAAAATCCCCACTACAATCCTTTCAATTACATGTATTAAACTGGGAATGGGCAAGCCAATTTCAGGGTTAACAATGAGCCAACTACTTTGGGCCCGCCAGGGCTCTATTTTGTTCATCAGCTATAACAATATTGTAGAACAGGCATTGAACCCATAAACCAGATAGCTAATCTTCTAGGCCAGGGGTGTCAAACTCAAGGCCTGCAAGCCGATCTGGCCTGTGGGGGGCTTAGATCTGGTCTGTGGGCCCTGGAAACAGTGAAGGACCGACCTGTAGTGCCATGGCCAGTAAAAACAGAGCTCGGGATGCATGCTGCCCTCCCGAGCTCCATTTTCACTGGCAGGGCACTATACAAGTGATGTCATACTGGCCACGCTCCCACGCCCCCCCCAAGGTTAAACACAACACTGATGTAGCCCTCAGTTCTAAGTCAACTGGAGCAGGTCATCACTTTTCACCCTGTCTTCTCTTTAATGCACCATGGGTTTTCAGATGGGAGATCTTCCATTTTTCCAAATCAAACATGCTTTCATACTGGACCATGCTGGACTGGCTTCTGCTTAATTTGGTAGTAGGCTATCTATGAGAACAAAGCTCTATTGGGAGGACAGGTCTTCAGAAAATATGAAATGGGATATTTTTATCTACATGTACCCTCCTAGGCAGTGTAGCTGAGCCCTATATGCTGTTGTTCATCAAAATAACAAAACAGTGAATATGGCAGGTATCAAACTTTGTAAACCTTTTCCAGTTAAAATTTTATAAGATCTTTTTGGGAGAATTAATACCTTCCAAGTGTTTTCTGTAATCAGATAAGAGTCTTTTTATGTTTATTCTGGATTTTATGCCCATCTTTCTTTGCTAAATTCACCAAAGGAAGAATTGGTTGCCACACAACCCCAAGGCATAATACAGCTGTCCCCTGTGCTTAATGGTTAGCAAAATGTTATTTTCTTTAGTACTTTGGCCTTGTTTCACCAGATGTATCCTATGGAGTTGTGGCCCAACAGTTTAGTTTTTGTTTCATTTTTCCGAAGTATTTTGATCCCAAATATTTCAGATTTCTTGTGCTTTTCTTTTGCACAATTTAGAGAATGGTTTTTGTGGTGAGGTTTCCTTCTAACAACTCTCCCATGCAGATCATTGTGTAAGCAACAGTGTTGTGTAGATCAATGGATACCTGCTCCAGTGTCAGGTAAAGTTTTCAGGCAATTGCTTACAGTAATTGTAGGTTCTGTTTTGCAAGTATTTTTAGTTGGGGGTAATTCTACCAGTGATTTTTCTTGATTTTCCAGCTGTTCCATAATCAGTGAAAAAATTAAACCTAGAAAGAGGTCAGCTATCTCAACAAAATCCATCTTGAAGTACTTATAGAAAAAATGAAAAAGGTTTTGGAATAGCCTTCATAGGTTATAGACTTGAAAATCATGTGGGGACATTCAATGCATATTAGGAGATCTAAGAATATTTCAAAGCTAGAATTGTCCTGCAAGGAACAGTAGAGCAAAATTCCAAAAGTAAAAATATCTTGGACAGCTGTAAAAAATATTGGAAGTTATTATTCCTGCCAAAAGAAGTGTTACAATGTATTGACTGAAAGAGTACCCAAACATCTGCATTTGTCATATCCATTTACTTTGAATCTGTAAACAACCGTTCAGAAGTAGTAAGCATGCATTCAAATTAGTAGAAAGGAGTTGTGCTTAACTTTATATAATATAAAAGTGGTAGCTTCTGTTTATCCAGAATACCTTGGAACATGCAGTCTGACCAAAGATATCTTAACTTTGGTATATAACTAAATATTATTAGCCACTTTGAGTATTCTATAATTAGAAAGGGAAAATTTAAACAAAGAATGATGAATATATTTTTAAAAAATAACAAAAAAACATTGTGTCACCTCACTGCAGTTCCATGAACAACAAATAACAAGATTCATTATGCTCAGTGATTATTTGTTTCAGGTACAGTTGGCTGAACAAGTCTAAATGGCCTGATCTGTAATGCAAATCATGGTTTATACAGGCTGTGGTTTATTTAAATGTTAAACTGAGTTCTACCCAGGCATACTGTATCTGCAGGGCTCTTTTCTCACCCAGTATGAACTTAGTTTATGCAAAACTCCTAAGGAGAATCTGTTAATAGTTTTTATGCCATGGGTTAAGGGCAGCAGTGGGTTCCACTTATCTTCGCTACCGATTCGGGACTGGGAGCGCGCTTGCAGCGCTTCTGCGCATGTGCAGAACTTTCTGTACATGCTCAGAGGGTCCGTGATGATATTTGGGCAGGTGGGTGGAGCCTCCCGCCACTGCCACTACCAGTTCGCCCGATCCGGGGCAAACTGGTAGAAACCCACCACTGTTTAAGGGGGATTAAGATCTGTACGATGGAACTTCTTGCCCTCCAAAATTTGAAGAGGTGCAACTTTATTAGATTCCAAGAAATTACTAAAATGCAGAGTTGGTTAACAGAACAATTGATTTATAATGACACTATCTATTTTGTTTTATTATTGGGTATTTGTGTAAAAGTGATCATTGTAAAAAAAAGGTCTTGTCTGAAGATAATGCTTGAAAATTTTCTAGAATCTGATTGACTTATAGGTAGAATCTATATACAGTTAATATCCTTTAATGTTTTTGTTTGTTTGCAGATCAGGTGTACTATAGATTATTGGGTCGTCTATTTAGAATATTTCCATTTAAAATGACATAATATTGCTTTTATTTCTACAGAATTAGTGCATATAATTTCAAACTCCAAACTGAGATTTTCCTGCAAAAGACAATAATTTTCTGATTTTTTTCCCCAATTACTGCAAGCGTATCACAGATGCTTGGTAACCTTTCCAAACATACTGTTAACACTTGTCATACAAATAGAGAATAATTAATTATCATGCCTAAAGTGTGACATTTTCTCCACAAAGGCCTTGGGACTTCTAGGCAAACATTTTTAACTTGTTCCTAGCAGGATACTCCAATCAAGAGCATCTGCTGTAGACAGCTATTTTAAATGACAGCATTTGATATATGATATAAAAAAATAAAATAGGGAAACACTGTTGTACAGTGATTAGAAGAGAGTAGTACTTCAATCAGAGTAGTATTTCAAACACTGCAAAAAGCCACAATGCAATTTGTTTGGTTTTGGATCCTGTCTTTGTGGTTTGTGAACTATGGCTTATGTCTTAAGTATGTTGAGTGAATCAAAATAACTCTGATTTATTCAACACACCATTGTTAAACAAATCATGGGGCAATCTAGTTTCTAAATCAGGCTGTTGTTCTATTATCTGTGTCGATCCAACATCTGTGATCAAATATGAATTCCTAGTACTGAAACTCCCTGAGCATCCTCCAGGCTAATGTAGTCCTAAGGGAACCAGATCCTGTATAAAACTTCAGGTTGTGTTATCCATGTTCCAATAGTGGATGGATTTATTATGTATCCTCCCCAATGTGATGCCCTCTTAATGTGTTTGATTGCAACTCATGGGAATTTTGCCAATGAACATTCTGTGCTGAGTTGGAATTCTGGGAGGTGCAATCCAGAGGTGGTATTCAGCAGGTTCTGACCAGTTCTGGAGAACCGGTTGCGAAAATTTGGGGTAGTTCGGGAACCAGTAAATATCACCTTTGACTGGCCCCGCCCCCATCTATTCTCTGCCTCTGAGTCCCAGCTGATCGGGAGGAAATGGAGATTTTGCAGTAACCTTCCCCTGGAGTGGGGTGGGAATGGAGGTTTTACAGTATCCTTCCCCTGCCACACCCATCAAGCCATGCCATGCCCACCAAGCCACACCCACAGAACTAGTAGTAAAATTTTTTGAATCCTATCACTGGTGCAATCCCAATCCATCTTGAAGGTATCAGATCATAGAGAGAGGAATAAATGTCTAGCTTTTTCCAACTATTGTGAAAAGTAATGTATGTTTGTAGCTTATGCTTTTTTAAAAGAGAAAAATGTATTTGTTTTCAATTTCGTTTCCATTTCTTTTCTTCTCTTGAACAGTTCCACCAAGTGAAAAGAGTGATGACCATCCTTTTCCTTACTATGGTTATTTCATACTTGAGTTGCATGAAAGCTGCCCCCATGAAAGAAGTTAGTATCAGAGGACAAGGCAGCTTGGCTTATCCTGGTCTTCGGACACAGGGAAATCTGGAGACCCTCAGTGGGCCCAATGATGCCACCAGAGGATTAACGTCTTTGGCAGACACTTTTGAACATGTCATTGAGGAGCTCCTGGATGAGCAACAGGTCATCCAACCCAGCAAGGAAAATAAGGATGCAGACTTGTACTCATCACGGGTGATGCTAAGCAGTCAAGTGCCTTTGGAGCCTCCTCTGCTTTTCCTGCTCGAGGAGTATAAAAACTACTTGGATGCCGCAAACATGTCCATGAGGGTCCGGCGCCATTCTGACCCTGCTCGCCGTGGGGAGCTGAGCGTGTGTGACAGTACTAGTGAGTGGGTGACAGCAGCTGAGAAAAAGACTGCAGTAGACATGTCTGGAGCAACGGTTACAGTCCTGGAAAAAGTCCCAGTGCCCAAAGGCCAACTGAAGCAATATTTTTATGAGACCAAGTGCAGCACGAAGGGTTATGCAAAAGAAGGCTGTAGAGGCATAGACAAGAGGTACTGGAATTCCCAGTGCCGAACTACTCAGTCTTACGTCCGCGCTCTCACCATGGATAACAAAAAGAGAGTTGGATGGCGCTTTATAAGAATAGACACTTCCTGTGTTTGTACACTGACCATAAAAAGGGGAAGATAGTGGATTCATGTTGGATAGATTATATTGAGACAAAAATTATCTATTTGTATATATACATAACAGGGTAAATTATTCAGTAAGAAAGAAAATAATTTTATGGACTGCATGTATAAAGGAAGTTTATACAGTACCGTGGTTCCACAATCTATTTATTGAACATGTCCATGACCTCTAAAAGGGAACAAAAGGAAAAAAAAAAATCCATTTGCGCACAACTTTGAAAAACTAAACAAAATTGCATTACATTCCTCTAACATTGTGATTTGTTGCCGTTGCCAAGAATTGAAAACTTAAAAAAAAAAATTAAAAAAATAAAATTGCATGCTGCTTCAATTGTGAATTGATGATAAACTGTCCTCTTTTCGAGAAAAAAAAATTGAACCAAAACATTCCGTTTACATTTTAGACAGTAAGTATCTTTATTCCTGTTAGTATTATATCTGTTAACTGCTTTTAAATTCTGGTAGCGTTGGAATTAAAATAATGTCAAGGTGCTGTTGTCATAGTTTTCCTGTTGACCTTTTTTTAAGTTTAAAATTCCCACATGCTTTTAAAAGAGGAGAGACCCTTCTCCCTGCCATTGACATATATGTTCTGGAGAAACAAATTTGGGATTTTTTTTTGTTTTGTTTTTGTATGTTGTGAAGGTGTTTGCGATATCAAATCAGACTACTGAAAAAAAATAATAAAGAAGAGGCAACTAAAAAAAGTCAATGTTGATCTTCTGCCCAGTGCTCTTTTCTAGTCTACACTACAAGCTATCCTTCCATTTTGGTTACAGACCATGGGGATTCCTTGAATTTTGCTTGTAACAGCTTTTTCCGTCCTTCAGCTAGGTGGAGACTACATCTCCCAGAATCCCCACTTAAAGCTGCATTCCCAGCACATCTGGAGGTCACCAGGTTGACAAGTGCTGGCTTCTAAGACATTGTTTCATGTTCAGGTTGCCTGTGGGGTCTTCTTATCTTGGGAAGCAAAAGCATCATAGTCTTTTTCGGATGTAATTTTTTTCCTCTCCCAAGGTGTTGAGAACAAACATTATATTTCAATCAAACATGGAAGAACCACACATACATTGATATGCATCCATTATTCTTGATGCTAGATAGTATCAAGCTTTGATAGGTGCCTCTATTGATGGGGATGGAGAATCATATCCCCATAGGAAAGTCACTGGCCATGCAGCCAGAGTTGTATCGGGGCAACTAATTTATTGTGATTGGAACACCGGTATTGTTAAAGGACATTAGTAAATCCCAATAAGGAAAAATAAACTGAACATCTGATCATATTTGTGCAAAAATGGCAAAGATGCCATTATTGTTGTAATTACAGCACTATACAGCACTTACTGAGGGTTTATAGCTAATTGGCTTCTGTTCGCTATGGCAGGTGTAGTAATCTCAACTGAATAGCACCCATGGAAACTCAGTGAAACAGTGAAGGAGATCCGTGAGATATTATACACATAGTACAGCCTGATCTTAAAATAAAAGTAATGTCTAGAATATTTTCAAGTATCGGCTTTCTGTACTATGAAACCATTCAGGCTGGAAGGAGTGGCTCTGGAATCAGAAAGACAGAGCCTTCTACCTCAAAACCTAACTACCTGTTGCTTTTAAATATGGCTATATGCATCTATGTCTTTCTAAAGGGTAGCACAAAATAGCCTTAACTCCTACAAGGAGCTTTCATTTAAAATCCCTAAACGATGGGATATAGACCTGGCATCGGTTGTATGCACTTTAATTATAGTTGATTTTAGTGGGATGTACATGCAAGGAGCTGACCACAGAATTAAAGCCTTAGGCCATGGATAATGATAAACAAATCCAACACAACCCAGAACACAAATAGTCAATTAGTCTAATATATACAAGTATTCTTATTCTTGCGAGAAGTTTGAAGAATTTTCCTTCCTAACAGCCTGTTTCATATGATATAGGTTATTAGAATGCACACAACGTTATTTAGTATCTAGCATTATTTCACAGCAACAAGGCATGCTTTCCAGGATGATTTGTTTTGCTGCAAATAAACCCTTGATATGAAAACCGTATAAATAGGTGAAGGAAGTTTGGACTGTACCACTTCAGACTGCAGGTAGAATACCTCCCCACCCCTCATTCCGAAAGAACAACCTGCTTAGAAAGTCAACAAGAAGGCTAAGCAAAAGCCCTACTCTTTGACTAAGTTGTTTCCCATGAGGATGAGATAGAGAAGCCTAATTCAGTCTCTAATACATTTTTAAGCATAGTTTTTTTTTGGGGGGGGGGTTAGTGTTTGGGTAAATGAGGCTAGCGATACTAAGATAATATTTTATTTCTTGACCAAGAAATAATGCATTTTTAAAAAAAGATTAAAATCTTTATGAATATATCTTACTTAAAGCAACAGTAACTTAGGTAGCAGCTACTGTAATTCCAACTATTTTATTTAAACATGGAAACTAGTCATCCCATACATGCAGTTGTAGAGTTACCAAAAAGAAAATATGGACATTAGCAAAAATCTAAGTATATATTCTTTTTTAAAAAAAGAAACTAAAATAGCAAAGCTTTTTACTAGCTTCTAATATTTGAAAAATAGGATTGATTCTGATTAAACTGTACATGCTTTACTTAGACATGAGTTTAGTATTAAAGTAAACCAATGCGATTGATCAATGACACTAAGCAGTAGATACCGTTTCATTATTCAACAATGTCTGCCTAAAGTCAGGCAATCAAATGGTTGTTAAAGCAAAATAGACAGAACATTAACCTTTGTAAAGGAAGATGGAGCTGGAGCTGGATTACATTTTCCAGCCTATGACCATCCCTTTCTTTAACTTTCCTTTAGACCTATGATAATACCTATAATTATGAAATGGCAAAACATCTCTGTTATAACAATCCCTATTACATAAATAAAAAGATTGTATAAAACCATTCCATGTAAGAAGGTGTTTTTGTTCACACAACTGAGAGCAGAAATAGAAAGGAAGTCTTGTAATCTCTGAGATAGTTCCATAGCCTGATTTTCTTAGTCTATTATCTTACATGTTCTTTCAGTGTGCTAATGTTACATAATCCGCTTAACTATAGTACACAGTTTCAAATAATCATATTCACACAAAAAATGTAATTCCCTCCAACTCTGCCATATGAATAATTAGGGATTACTAAAATAAACCACCCAAATTCCCTTAAGTGATGAGTAACAACTCTAGTCTGCAGTCTGAAAGAGTTAAACATAATCAAAACTGCATATCACATATGCTCTGTTAGTGTGACCTGTTAGGGGGGAATCTGGAACGTATTTATTTTATTTATTAAATTTATATGCTACCCATCTTGCTATCCAGAGTGATTTTGGATAGACATAATCTTACTCTGAATTAAAAGTGTTTCGTTTTTAACAGTGAAAAGAAATGAATTGACCAAGATGCAATTAGAAATATCTAGAATTAGTTTGCATTAAAGAAATATCTCTTTAATAAGAAGAGGATGATTCTATCCCTCTGTTTATAATAATAAACTATTATCTCCCTAATAATTATGAAATAATAATAGAAACAGTAGCAGCAACTTTATCTTAGTATAAGATGCCTCCCAAGACATTGGAGAACAGATAGTGAACCCATAATGATATAGGTTTATAAACCTTTCAAATTTAACTCACATTGCTGTAGGGTTCCTATTTTACCCAACAAGAAGGATGAGGATGAGGCCTGAAGACCACAGAATGGGAACTTAATATGAAGGTGCAGTTCATATAACTACTAGTAGTAAACATAGACTAATAGCTGCATTTGGAAATGTGCAAATAGTCACAGATCTTTTCTAGGGTACAGAAACATTAAAGAATTTGCTATGCAACAAATTGGCATTTCATGAATTAGGTTTTCTAAACTTTGCAATTATTTTTAAGCTGTTCCTCCCGCCCAGCCCCATCACTATTTTTAACACCCATGGTTATGCCAGGCCAGACCTACTATTGCAAAATACACTACAACAGGCTTGGCAGTTTTAGTGGAACTGAGATTTCAAAAATGTCTGTCAGTTGACGTTTTGCTGTGTTTTGTCTGTGGCGGAAATATTTCATTGTCATTGGCCCTATTGTTTTGTTTTGAAAAAAAAATGGAAATGTAAGTTAATGTTTGTGGCCTTGTTCTCTCTTATTCTCCATGTATAACAGATATTTATTGTATATTTATATAATTTTATGGGACTTTTTTGGAAAAAAATGAATCTGGCATTAAATCTTATAAATCTGCATCACATTGTAAATAT
>JANHFK010002835.1:75061-87248 GCA_036250565.1 Sibynophis collaris | reverse complement strand
CCCTCCCTCCCTCTTTTTTCCCTCAGATAAAAATACAACCTGAACAATCCTTTTCTCTCATCCAAGCAATTATTTCCAAAACAAAAAAACCCCAATCAACAAACAAACAGTCCCATCCCAAATCTCTCCTTTGTCTGCTTTGGCTTCAAGGTCTTTTCACACAGTCACATTTTATGTCATTAATAGCATTAGACTTCAGAACAAGATCATCTTGACTTACATCAGATGGAAAGGAACATTTCCAACTGCCGATTCCCTTGAAATCTCTCTCAGCTCTAATCCCAGAAGACTTTCGGTCTGGATGCCAAAAAATCATGAAATATTTATATATCAGATTTTATTTACAAATGCTGGTTTCCTGTGAGAAATACCAACTGATGCCAGATGCCGCTCAGGAGATGCTGTGAGCTTAAAATGATGAGCCGAAATGGCAACGTTTTATAATGTGTGCTTCAGCAGAGCTCGGATAGTCTGAGAGGCAGGAAAAGGGCTAAAATGACCTCAGCGGTTCATACATAGAGTTATGCGGAGAGTTGCTTTAATCTGGCAAGATTCTGTCTGTAGGCAAAGAATTACTTAGAAGTAACTCCGTGTATTGTTGTTGGTCTTTGGGGACTGGCAGTACCAGGGGTGGGTTCCACTTACCTTCACTACCAGGTCGTAACGGGAGTGTGCAGATGCACAGAGCGTCCGTGATGATGTCCAGGCGGGTGGGTGGAGCCTCCCGCCATCGTTACTATCGGTTCTAAGAACCGGAGTGAACCGGTTGAAACCCATTACTGGACAGTACCTACTCTAGCCAGATTAGTGGCTTATCCTATTGCCACTTTCTGCAAAACCCATGTAACCATATAGTTCATGATCATTCTAGAAACTGATGAAGAGAAACAAGGCAAATATCTGGGTCTTTCCATAACTTCGCCAATTTTTTTTAAAAAATCTAAAATTTAACACTTTTAAAGGAAGTTCCCTTCTAGCCCCATTCAGTCTGATGAATATTTTTGCAGGTTTTTGTTTTAATCATTAAATATGTGATATAATAGATATTTGTCCCCAAGCCTTAATACATAAATGGAACAAAGACAGGTTAACACAGGGGTCGGCAATCTTAAGTACTCAAAAGAGCCACTTGGACCCATTTCCTACAGAAAAAAAATACATGGGAGCCACGAAACTTGGGTGGGCGTGGCCAACTCGATATCACTCACTCCCACCCAGTCACCAGTCACATGATCCCCCCAGCCACGCCTACCCAGTCACAAAACCATTCTCTATGTCTTTCTCCCCCCCGTGTGTGTGTGTCTCTCTCTCCCACTCTTCCCCTCTCTGTGTATCACTCTGTATGTGTGTCTCTCTATCTCTCTCTCTGTATGTCTGTGTGTTTGTCTCTCCCTCCTCCCCCCTCTTGATACTCCCTGTCCAGCTGTGGCTAAGCCGGGAGCCCTCTGGGCGGCCGCTTGCTTAAGTCAGGTCTTAGCTGCAGCCATTGCTTTGCCGTGTCATCCCCCACCACTGGCAGCTCTTCGGCCAAATGCTTCTCAGAGAAAAAGTTTTCATTGGAGTTGAACAGTTTAATATAAACTGAAAGCACAATAGTATAAATTTTAACTATTCAGCCAAACGGAAGGTTAGGATCAATTTTTCTACCTTACTATTGTAAACTGATTTATGTAACTGGCAGTGAAGTCAGAATCTCTCCTCCACATCTGTAAAGAAAAGAACTAGCAAATAATACCAAATGCTGTAGGCAAAAAGGTCTATCATAGATGAAGGCTTGATCTGCTGGGGAATAGATTCATTACATGCATTCATTCATTTCAGTTTGTCTAACTGCCATGATATTCTTCTGAGGTGAAATTCTGGCAGTTGAGGTGATTGAGACTTCATATTTTCCCCTCTAAAAATGCCAGTATCTTTAAAATTGAGCTGTAGAGCTTGTTTTCTAGTGAAGGAACTTCACAAAAGACAGAAATACATAGAATTTTCTTTTATCAGCCAATGAGTTATGAAAAAAGCATAATTTGAGCTGGAGACAAAATCCATAATAATTGTCCTAATCCATAAATGTCCTAAGGAGTAACATTTCTTTGTTTTAGTTCCATATAATCCTCCTTCATTATCATATTAAGATAAAAACTGGAAAAATGCTTTCCAACAAATATTAAACTAGATTAGGATTTGATTCATTTCTTTCCTTTTATATTATTCCTCCCCCCCCCCCCCGAATTAAATTTTGTGTGGTGGCTCCACTTTTAATTAATTTGTTACAGCATTTAATTGTAGGCAGCACATATACACTACGGGTGTGTTATATATTCTTTATCTAATTTGCTCTGACCTTGCTATATATTTTATCCCAAATTGGACCCAATGTTTGTGCAATCTTAATACTGTAGCCAATTTAACAGATCAAAAACATTGGTAACTATGAATAATGCCTTTGAACACTAAAATGATATTCCTAAGCAGTAGATGAAATCTGGCAGGAGCGTCTAATTAAGAAAGGACCAGCTGGAGAGAGAAAATGAAAAACTTCAATATCTATCACAAACTATTGTGTATCACAATTCTAACAGTGTCAATGAATAAAGATGATATTGAAAAGACATAAGCATGATCTTTCCAAACCAATACACCCTCTCCACTCTTCCCTTTTATACTAATTGTTGGGTCTTGTTAAAACAATGTCAGATTTTTGAAAAATTGTTTCTGTGAATGGTAATACTGTCAGGGCTATGAACTTTATCTCCCCTCTTAAGTTTTTTTACAGCTGCCTAATCATGGTGAGGGGTGTTCCAGGGAGGGTGGGATGAAACATACCCAGAATATATCATTCTACCAGGTCATTCAAAACATGAAGATTATTTCAGCTGCCCAGTTAAAGCAAGCAGGCAGCGGAGATTTAAGGACATGCTGGAGGCAGATGATCACTACTTGATCAATAGCAACAATATAATTTCATACCCTGCAGGAAAAAGCAACTCCTACATTTACCAATAAAACCACATCACCATTGCCTCTTTCAAGATAGGAGGTATCACCCCTTATCTAGGAGGCTAACACTATAGCATTCGGGTCTCTCTTTTTTGCCACTTTTATGATCCAGAAGGGATCTGGGTCCAGTAAAGAAGTGGTTGAGCTGACAGCCCAGAAAATCCTGTCTACTTCCTCAGGAGTCAGTGCTCAAACTCATTCCCAATCACAATAGCAGATTGTGCTCCAGGTGACTGAAAAACTTATCAACTGAAGTCATACGCTCTTCATGGGCTGGGTGGTAGTCAAGCCAATGCAATCAAGGCAAAGCTTATTAAGGTCCTCCCCATTGTGTTGGACTTATAGTTATGGGTTTAAGCAGATGGATAGCTTTGTAAGAGCTGAACTAATCCCCTCCAGTATGTCATCTTCTTTGAAATAAGTTATCCTAGATTCTCAAAACAGACCTGCTGACTTGAATTTCACTGTCTGGAAGAATTAACCAATGTTACTTTAAAAGGTTGGACAACATGACACCCAAGGTCTCTTACAACTCTGTTATGTGGATCCAAAACTAGACAAAGAAGTGGTATATCAATGTTCTCCTTTGAAGTTGTCTAAATTTACAACTCAGGGAGAACAATGGTTTCTAAAAGCCAAGGGCCACACTGAGTACTAGCAAGCAACTATTGATAGGGCCCTCTTGCCCAGTCCACCAACTCTTAGGAACCAAACTTTGGGCACAGGCAACGCAGCAAAGAAAAGGAGAGGTGATTTTTTTTCCCCTTTCTTTGCCTTTCTTCCCCTCTTCAGTTCTGAAACATTCTCTCCATTCCCAAGTGAAACAGCACCCATGCAAAAGGTGGTTCTTATGAACATATGTGGGTGTAGGTGTGAGTGCTACATATTCTAAATTTCTCTTCCTCTTTGATATGTCAAGAAGCCCAAACAATCTGGCTTTCTTTGTGGTGATAAGACTTTCTATTTTTCTTTTTTTCCGCCTTCTCTTTCTATTGCTAACACTTGTGTAAAGTAAATCACTTCTAAAAAGTTTCTCCATTTTCTCTCCAAGTCTCTAAACAATTGCTTCATCTTTCTTTCATTGAACTGAATGTAGTAGATTCTCCATGGATTATTAACTGCTTATTTGATTGCTATATAAGCCTTTATTCTCAAATATTCTTTGTGCTACATTCCCTATCAGTTGACAATTATTTATTAAATCTATTGAATTTGGGCTTTTTAAAAGATCACTTCTTTTTTATAAGTTAAGTAAAGCATGCAAGCAAATTGTGGTTATTAAATTGTCATCATTGACTTCCAAAACTATCTCCAGAATTTGCTTTTAAAAACAAAAGTACAGATTTCTAGGCACAGATTTTTCTATGGTTAGCTCCTTTAAAATCAACTATAAGGTTTTGCACACTCAATTTATAGCATCACCTAGCAAGTATTGAAGCAATATAAAGTATTTGCAAGAGAGGCAGACATCTAGAGAGAGTAAAATAAGCAAACAAATCTTCTCTGCTTTAGTTATTTATCACCATAGCAATGTCTCCAAACTGCTAATGTGTAACTCGGCTATGCCACTATTTGTTTCTTCTGATTGGCTCCTTCTCTTTCATCTATCCAATAAAATAGGGAAATGACACTATTCTCCATTGGCTGGTTCAAACAGGTGAGCATTTTGCTCAGCTTTTTAAAGAGAATCAAAATTCACAGATTTCTTCATGTACTAGATGAAGAAGGCTCAAGTCACAGTAGATCATTAGCCTGAAATAATGAGACTTTTCAAGATCCCACAATTGAATGTATCAGACCAAAGTAGCATTTCTAAGGAGCTCTTATTGAATTCCAGGGTGGCTACTTTATAAATGTAGTCTATTAAATCCTAGTTGCATTTGAATTCTTTTAATAATCTCTTACATATCTGACCCAAAAGGCTTCAGAGAAAAACCTGGGATGATGTGGGCCTCAATCTGTTTCTTCAATCTGCCACAAGACTGAAGATTTATTTCAAAGTGATAATTTAGGAACTTCACAGGAATACAGTGATTCTTTTTTTAAAAAAAATATCAACAGAAAAACAAGCCAACAAATTATGGCAAATAATGCAAGTGCCTCAAGTTAAAATGATTTTTCCCTTCATATGCTTTTTAAAGCCATGTGGAAATTGACAAGAAGAAAATAATAGAAATAAACATTACTGACATTTAAGCAAATATAATTGGATCCACTTCCAGAAGTTCTTTTTGTCCTAGAGGCAATTCTACTTCATGAAATTTTAATTCTTGCTGATGTACTAATTCCATAAGATTATTATCTTAATTACAAAAGGGGTAGCAATGTTACACAGCATATTAAAATCCACACAGAAGCAGGTAAATGGTTCAGATGGAAATATAGCTCAGTACTCACCTTTAGCGTTTCACTGTTCTTTCAATTGCCTTAGTGATGTTATATGGGTTTGGTGATTCAGTTAATAATTTAGTATCGCAAAATCAAATTCAGACTATGATATTTGTACATAAATTCCATTTCTCTGCCTAGCATAAGCATTTTGGTATCTATCAGATAGCAGGCACTTAACTTTCATAGTTATTTAATTCTTACTGAAAAAATAGATTTACTCCTTAATTTTAGCCATACTCCTAGAGCCTTCAGATTGCACAATTTCTGTTAATCACATACACATGCATTATGTTGAATATACACTTCAGAGATAATATAGTTCTAAAGGTGTTCCTGAAGAATACAACACCACTCAGAACTATTATATTTCTGCATTTGTCCATCAAATATCTTAAGTTCTTCTAGTCATATAATTCCTTCCATTATATATGTTTAGCAGCATGAAATATATTTTGTGTCTTTATAAAATTATGATTCAAAGAATCCACAAATTGCAACTAATCAATGTGACTGAACAAAAAGAAAATGTAATAATCATTGATATAAAGGATTTAATTATGGATTTATCCAAGATCTGAATATGAGATCTGTTAAAACTACCATGATCTGCTACCATGGCATGAAAATTAATACTGAATAAAATCTATCATGATCCATTTTTTCTCCACACAAATAAAATCATCATAATACATTCAAGAATATTTCTAAAAGTTGTACACAGAAAGACAATGTTCATTTTAAAATAAACTTACATTTCAGAAATGCATGCCTTAAAAAAAAAGCTTGCATTAGCAAAATGTAAAAATTTCTTAGAAATGTTGAAAATCATATACTATGAGACATTGTACATAAAAGCTTTAGTGTTAGGAAAATTTGTGAATTGAAACAAAGGCACATTCTTAAGATATGCTTTAATTACATGAAAAATACTGTTATATGTAAACAACAAATATTAAAATAGGATAGATTTATACTGATCTACATATCCCTAGTAATGTATTCAGCAGTATTTATATAGAAAACTAACATATCCTTGAAGGAAACCATTCAGTTCTAAATTATCTATTCAAGGAATTTAGGAGCAGAAACAAGTTTAATCCTCAACTCTACTATACCTTTAACCTTACTATAAGAGCAGAGGATCCTGCACCTAATTGGCTCAAAAGGAGAAGGTTCATGCTGGGAAAAGTAAAAATTCATATTGGTATTTGTAATTACATGCACAATGACAAGTATCTTAACAAATTAGAAATAAGAATAAACCTCTGTGAGACAAGAGGTCTGCACAAGCCATTTTGATCAGTGCTATTCAAACACTGAAGGACTATGTCCTCTTGAAGGGTCAATGCAACCATTTCATCCTCTCAGCACTGAAGCAAATTTCTTTGTCATACTATGCTAACAGTAAGCAAATGCACCAGCAACATAAATTAAAGGTTTGAATTAAGAGATATGCCTTGAGCAATTGGTTAAATGGCAAGATTTACTATCCAGATGCAAAGGCAAAATGTTTCCATAGCAGGCACTGTTCTTCAGAAATATTAAACGCAGGATTTGCTCCAAAGATAAGAAAAGTTAAGTAGAAATATAAGCAAATTCTTGGGTCCTAAGTTTAGGATTTCGTATGTCAACCACAGCCTGATAGGAAGAATATTGGTGGCTTTGAACTTTGGTTTTGTATTAGACTCCTGAACAGCCAAGAATAAAAACTGATGGGTCATCAAACAGATCAATGGAGAGTTCTCACTTGAGGCACAATTATCCTACTTCCGACATATTAAGTGAAGATCTAGCTCTCTGGAAAAGACTAATACTGGGAAAGATGGAAGGAAAGAGAAAAAGAGGATGACTAGCAGCATGGCTAACCTTTTTGCCATCGCGTGCCAAAAGCGGGTTGTATATGGGGGGGTCACATGTGCACATGCCCACACCCATCATTCACATGCACACACAACCCTCCAGCGCTCCCCCCGCTTTTGGCATGCAATGGCACGGTTGGCCTGGTAGCCCTTTTTTGCCCTCCCCAGGCTCCAAAGGCTTTCGAGGAGCCTGGGGAAGGCAGAAACGGCCTTCCCCACACCCTAGAGCCCTCCAGAGGTCAGAAACTGCCATTTCCCAACTTCCAGTGGGACCGAAAGACCCAAAAATCAGTTGGCCGGCACCTGCATGCACACTGGAGCTGAGCTATGGCAACGTTCGCATGCCCACCGATATGGCTCCGGGTGCCACCTGTGGCACGTGTGCCATAGGTTCGCCATCACGGCTCTATATTTTTCAAGTCATAATCTTCCATATACCATGGTCATTCCCAGATGGGCCCATATAAATTTACCCCTACCACCTATCTTGGCTTTGTTCAGTAGGGACTTTCACAATACTTTTTAGTAAGATAGAGATAGAATAGGATATATTACTAGCTTTACTTATATAAACATATGTAAAACCCAGTTTTATCTCAAGTATAACTTTTCTATGTAAGCCAGGAGCTAACATCTAGAAAAGACTTTGCAAGTCAAGATACTACCTGTATGCTGTCACTAGGAGGTAGATACTGATACTATTCTGACACTCCCTCAGGATTCTGCATTTCCACAATGACCTTTATTTTAAAAATATTGACTTTTATTTGAAAAATATGAACATTAATATACAAACATAGAAGCATTTAAGTGATGTTTTAAAGAACTTTCTTTTTAAAATGTATTATCTCTCATAAATGTATTTTATATATGTTTGCTTTTAAATTGTATTGCCTTTTGCTTATGAATGTTTGTTCCTTCACTGTATAAAATTAAATGTAGTAATCTGCTCTGGCTTGGAGGTAGACTATGTGGGCTGAACTCATCTTAGCCAGTATATGATTTTGAAATGATCTATGATTTTCTTCCTAGGCTGGTGATTTTCTTTCTAAAGTCTATCATTCAGAGTTTCCATATATCTGTATTAGAGGAAATGTAAATAATGATTCCAAAAAATCTAAATAAGATACTTACAGCTTGAATGGTAAAAGGCTGAAAACATAATACCAAGCAGAGTGAGTTAGAAGTATCACCATAAATCATCACAGTAATATTTTGCCTTGGACAAGCATAGATGTAGAAAGCAAAGCCCTCAGGTCATTTTAGAGAGAGCAATATTTATTGGGCTTGTGCCTCATTAAAATGAATATAATACAAATTGTTACAAATGATTCCTTCTCTTTGAAAGAAGGATGCTAGGCAGAATGTGTAATTATGATATGCTGGTAATAAAACACATTGCCCAAAGGAACAGCTAAAACTACATTCTATTTTCTCCCATAGTATTTCCCATAGAGCACAAAGAACTGAATTAGCTGCTCAAGAAATCTCTTCTTGATATCTCACATGGTGATGCTCTTTTCTGTTCTAAAGCAGAAATAACAAATCAACATGAAACCCTATTCCTGTGATTTGGGCCCATTTATTTATGGTATGGTTTCATTATTCTTACTTTCTATCAAAAAGTAGGGGGAAGTTTCCAGTGATGCACAGCATAGCAACTCACTTATGCAAGTGCCAAAGATCACTTTGCATCAATATTGAAAACTTGATTCCCATATTCTACTTGTTGACAGTTATTTCCCACCTTCAATTCAAACTGTTGGCTGTACATATAAAAGTCCTAGATAGCTTTACATCTTGTTTGCTGTGAAGCTTAAAAGCTATTAAAAGCTTCAGAAGAAGGCCATTGGAGAATATTATACCTGTGAAATGGATTGGTTAAGGCATCACTGTCAAACTTTCTAGCATGTAACTCCATTTTGGTTTCTAAAAGAATCATCAAAATACAAATTACTCTTGTATTTTAATATTATGGTGTTTTCATAACTTCGTAGTATTGTTACATTGAAAATTCTTTTTCCTGCAGGAAAGGCAAAATAACAGCAATCAATCAAACACTGGGTAGGGTAAGGAACCTTCAAATGTTCTTTCCAAGTAAAAATTTCACATTTTGTAACCGTAAGTCACCCTGATGCTGCATTTGATTCCTGAACAGTCATAGAATCATATGGATTAGCAGGTAAAATAAGGGCAGGGCACTGCTGTAGGGGTATTAGCAGGATAGTTCAAAACTATTCATTTAGGAATTGTGTTTTTGATTGAAGTATTTTTTTTTCCATATGGGGCCAATTCTCACCAGTTCAAACTGGTGAGCAAAGTATCAGGTATTGCTTCTTTCTCTCATGTTTCGTTTTGAAATCAGGCATTAATTGATTAATTGAAAGGCTGAGAACAGATAGGACAGGCAATTGGTATTAAAGGTTATTGTGACCAAGAAACTGTATTTTAGCAGCAATGGTTTGCAACAGGTATTATGTCCTTCTCTGGTTATTTATTATAAAAAATAATAATTTTGTGTCCTTCTTGTGCTTGTTTCCAAGCTGGATACTTCTTTGAACTAACATGTCTTTTTTCTATTCCTGACAACTACCAGGCTTGCTATGAATGTTAGCTTTAATTTCAATGATAAGCTACCAATGAGCATCAGCTAATCTGTGATCTTAAAATAGCCAGACACTGAGGGTAGTCAATTTCCTGTACATTGTCTTCCTGGCCATTTCACAAAGTGAGCTCGTTAGTAGGGATGAAGTAGTAAGTCTCAGATATGCCTGCATACAGTACATATTTTATTTATTTATTTATTTTTATTTTATTTATTCCATTTCTATAGTTTGCCCATCTCAACCAAGTAACTCTAATCAAGCTTATGGTTCTAACAATATTTACAGGTTCATCACACTATTCCTTTTCAAGGTATACAAGTTTATGCCTAATGCAAAAATGAGTAAAAAATAGCAAACCAATGAAATTAACAATTAAATATGGCTAAATATACTTTACACCAACACTTATTCACTATACTTTGTTTTATCCTTGCAAACCATGTATGTTGGCTGGCTTGCAAGGAACTATCCTTCCACCATGTTTGTATGTGATTTCATACACCAATTTTGTGGTTATGAGCACCCTGAGTGTTTTTATTTTTTAATTGGTGAGATGTGGGCAATAGTGTGTTGATTAGCAATATTAAAGAGGTGGTAAGAAAGGTCGGACTAGCATGGTAAATTCAATACTGTTTATTTCTTAACAACCGCACGCTCCCAACTGCGCGCCTTCCCTTCGGCTCGCCTATTTATAGGCGGCCGATTCAAAACTTAGCCACTGACAATGGCTTAAACTTCCCGCTCTCGCGGCAACCAATCAGTGACGAACTATCGTTTTTCATAGTGTCCTTCAGGACGGAACAAAGACACTCTGGAATATAAGACACACTTTAGTTTTGGGGAGGAAAATAAGAAAAAACAATTCTGCCTCTGCCTACCAGCATCCATCAGTATTCATCCGGCTAGAGTCCTGTCAGCGTATGATAGAGTTGAGGCTGTTTGGAAACTGTATTTGCTGTGTGAGCAACAAGGAAGGAGTCAGGAGACAGCAAGGAGCCTGGGAGTGGCTTAGCTAAATTATTCTAAAGATGCATGCTGTGCTGATCTCTGAAACTAAAACTGAAATTCTTGCTGTTTTGCTTGCTGTTGCAAAGTCTGACAGTCCTTGCAGCAAATCGTGAACAGCGAGGTCAGCTTCAGCACATTATTGCAGCCTGATTCATCACAAGCAGCTGATTGGTGGGTAGATCGGCCTCCCGGAATAGCCCCAATCAGGTGTTCCAGACTGCAGGGATTGCCATAGATCATCGCCTCCTCCTGCCTTACATTTTTGGCCTCATTCGGTGTATAAGATACACACAAATTTTCACCCCCTTTTAGGAGGGGGAGAAGTGCTTCTTATACTCCGAAAAATATGGTAACAATAAAATCTAGCAATCTAAACAAGTTATGGTGTTTGCCCATTGATGAGATATTTTAGTATTCTTAGTATCTTCATTTGGATTTAATATTCTCCTATATTTATCCTTATATTAAGTAGATTACTTAATATAGTATTATGATAAGACAACATGTTTTTTCTCTGTTCATTAATTCTGATATCTCTGCATAGTCCGATTGGGGAGATCTGCCCCTTCCATGCAAGTAATGGAACCATAGGGAGATATAATTCATTCTGAAATACATACATTATTAAGCAGATAGCATGTTTTATTAATGCAGTATCCCAATTCCAAATTATACCATTATAGGGCTTCTATTATTGATTCTAAGAAATATTTTAAATGAGTAACTACAAGTACCATATTTTTAGTGTTCAATTTTTGTTTATGATCTTGATTTTTTTCATTCCTGATATTCTACTCTGTTGCTGTACCTTCTCAGATGTTCTAACACCAATAAAAACAGAAAAGAGGTGTGTCAACCTTGTGTTGTCCTTTTATAATGACGTTTGTAACTGAAATCCATATATAGCTATTGTAACATCTTGTTCATAGTAAATATTCTATATCCATGAGAGAAAATAGGAACTGTAATTGATGTTTTTTTAGAGATTTGAGTGTAAAAGGCCATTCCAAATTATCAAAAGTAAGCGTTGCATAAAGAAAAATTAACGGCTGTTTTCTTGACAACCCCCCCCCCCATTGACGTTATCAGTATTTTCAAAATATATGTTACTTTACTCAGTTTTACTTTCTTTATTGTTTTTGTTGGATTGTTGAGAGATTCCTTTTGCTGCTTTGTATATTTTGTAAGCTGTGTTGTATCCAGATATTGCATAATCTTCTCCAGACTTCCTGTTTGTTGTCAATAGATTTGAATAGTATGTAGCAAATGTCAAACTAATGTGATAGTTCTTTTATTTTATTCTTTTTTCAGTTGAGAAGACAATTTATT
>JANHFK010002835.1:14026-26265 GCA_036250565.1 Sibynophis collaris | reverse complement strand
TATGACTGTAAACCGCCCTGAGTCCCGCAAGGGAGAAGGGCGGTATACAAATTTGAATAAATTAAATTAAATTAAATATGTCTATCTGTCTATCTATCTCAGGGCTGCCAAACTCCCGGCCCGTGGGCCACATGCGTCAGGTGGTGGCCATAACCACACCCGGTTTAGCAAAGGGGGGGAAAGTTCTGATGCGTCATGTGACACTGCTATGACGACATGAGTTTGACACCCCTCCAGATCTATCTGATAGGTCACCCAACTCCTAAACAACTCTGCATAGCTTACAACTAAAAAAGAACAGAACATATTTTTTTAAAAAACCATAACAAACCAGAAAAACAAAATATGAGAAAAACCAAAGCAGATTGAACTAAATTAAAACTGAACAGAAAGGGGGTTATACACTCCAATAATTTCCTGAACACGGAAGAGAGATCATTACTGAGGGCAGGAATTGCAATAGAGTAGGCACATTTTTCTTTTACTCTAGCCTGGAGTATTGGGGACTGGACAATAATTGTCCAGGACTGCTGGTTCCAGCAGTCTTCCTGGGGAGAAGGAATATCAAGGCTGAAAGGAGCACCTCTTCTGTCAAAGAAGCTGACACCAAAACATAGATCCAGCTAAAGGTCATTTGCTGTACTGGCTTAACCATACAGGAGGGACATGAATCTAACACACAGCCAAACAAACAGACCTGTCCACTTCTCAGGAATCATAAGATCAAACTACTACAGAGAGGTAAACAAGGCTTGCTTTGGGGACTTCATCTGGACCTAACCAGAATCAAAGTGAGTTTATATGCAAAACAGCAAGAATATTCGGTTCAGCGACCCTGAATATGGTCTTGTGGCCTGTCTCTTTGCAACAGGGATCAGGTCATCTGAAAAAGAGCAACAAGGCAACTACCAGCATATGTGATAAAGGTGGAAAAATAGAATGCTTTTGTTCAATTAGATTCCCAATCTGAAGACACTTGAAAATGTGTGCTCCAGTGGGTCATCGTTTCAGAGATATTTACTTTCTTTCTTTCTTTCTTTCTTTCTTCCTTCCTTCCTTCCTTCCTTCCCTTCTTAGCAGGCAAGTAAATGGTTGCTATTGAGTGGGTGACAGTTCTAGGGATTTCAAGAGCAGCTAGGAAATTGTAATGAAATATTGAAAATGAAGAACATATGACCATAGCAGCAGCAGCAGCCAGTAACACTGAAGAAGCCACAGTTTTCCCAAATGTAATTCCTTTGGCAGTCATGGATTCTGGATTTAGTACAAATTCTGTACTAAATTTGAAGTATCTGGATTCAAAAATTGTTGTTTTATTAATGCAATGTTTTGCCCAGTTAAAGGTCATGATAACTAGAGTTTTAGTAGTACATAGACTCCATATGCTTCATTTCCCAAAGCTCCTCAGAAAACCAAAGTGTGCCCATGGGATATGTACATGGAAAGAGGATTCTAAAGAGCCAACCAGTCTGAGCCATGCATCCATTCCAGGCCATGACTTAGGGTCTCAGCCAAGTTGCCCTATAAATCTCAGGTTCATCAGTTGCCTGAGTCAGTTTAATAGGTGCTGTCCTGTCACCTATGGGATGTGGTAGCACCAGCAAACTTAAAAGCAATCAGAAAGCAATCTGACCTTAGCAACTGTCTAATAGCTATGCTTTTAAAATTTCTCTTCTGGCAATTATTTTACTTTTATTTTCTTTTTTTGTTCCATGCCTTTCCTTCCCCAAGAGCTACTTTTAATGCTACTAAATCTTCATTGGTCCCCACATTCAGAATCCCTCATCATCTATATGTCTTTCACTAATTCTCTCATTATGAATTATCAGCTAAGTCATGTTTTAATGCATTTCTTTTCTACATATATTTATATGCTTAAACTATGTATTTGAAACAGACAGAACTTTTACTAAGCAGATGCTCCCTGACCATCATTTTCATTCATTCTTAGTCTCCAAATGGCCCAATTACTTTCTCAGTACTCTCTCTTCACTTTCTCACACATCTTTCATGTCACTTAGATAATACCTTTTCCTCCACATCGCATTAAATCTAGGATGGTTTGCAAAGAAAGAAAGGTATGCAGAGATGCAATGATTTGGGTTAGTGTAGTGACTCGTAGTTAAATCTCCTTTTCTTTTTTTTCCTGCCTTTAGTTCATTTTCTTACTACTAAAATTTGTGCTTTTTTGTAATGATGCTTATCCTGAAACAGAGTACACGATGTATACATATGTATTTCAGTTAAAGCAAATTACTATTTGTGCTTTAGCATTTTTCTTTTGTTGCAGCTATGATTTGGAATAGCCAAAAACATTTCCATGGGAACTTGAAAGGCTTTGGAATCCCTTGGAATAGCGCCCATGCATCCAAAGGATAAACCAGTCCATCTTAGATAAATGTGTAGGTGATTGCAGACCATGAGTTGTATTCTATACTGCAGGCCCTTTATCCATATGAGCTTTGATGTATCTGTGGATATAGTACCCTGTTTCCTTGAAAATAAAACCTCCCCTGATAATAAGCCCAATTGGGCTTTTGAGTGCCTATGCTAAAATAAGCCCTCCCTGAAAATAAGCCCCACCTCCAAAAATATTTAACCACATGCGCAGCTGGTTCCCACCATTTCCTCTGGTTAGGGTTAGGAAGACAGAGCTGAAAATCAGGTAAGACAGCAAGAGGGTTGCGTCTTGCTCCACGTGCCCCAAAATAATAAGACCTCACTGAAAATAAGGCCAAGTGCTTATTTCAGGCTTAAAAAAATATAAGACAGGGTCTTATTTTCGGGGAAACATGGTACCATATAGAAATTGTTCATTAAATCAGAGAACAATGGCTTAATTGATTGATTGTTCCCATACAAATTGGAGATTATCCACAGAGTTTCATTTTAGGAACTCTGAAGTTTTATAATGCTACATACATACATACAGTATGCATGGGAACACATGCAAACATCTATGAAAACATAGTTGTTTAACCAGTGGTTTTGAGCACTAGTCTGGAAATTACAACATGAAAATTAATGTTAATTGTCATTTGTGAGAACACAAGGATGATTCCAAATTTCCAATGTTATTTTAAGGGGAAAGCACTACATTCTTATATCAATGCGAAAGATCATCAGCACTAAGAATGTGACTCTGGCATTGCTTTGAAGTCAAAGGTATTAGATGTATTGATGAGGTTTGTGAAGATGCTCATTTGAAACCAGAATGCAATATTTGACAAAGGATATTTGGATATTTGACAAAGTCAAAGCAGTATCACTTCCAGGAATTATTTGTTTCAACAACGACATAAAAAACCTTTACTTATTTTTCCCTTAGTTAAGAAAATATGAAAATGTCTCTGATTAGATTTTCCATCTTAACCTCTTTTCTGGCAAAGTGAACCTAAGTTTGCATTGTTGCAATCTTTGTACTACGTTTTATATATTGCAACAAAGATCATGAATCTACAATCTGCACTCTCAGGGACCATATGCATCAATAGGATTTTATTTCCGGTCCCCAACATCATTCCCTGCTAATGTTTAGCTAAGGAATTAAAATTAAACCTAGTCTTTTAAAGGTTAGGTACCATGATTAAGAGAATCAGCTAGAACAAGTTGTTCAAGTAACTAGAGATATATTCTTTTTAATTTGAAATGGACTCAGTGACTTTCTGCTTCAATTACCCTATTGCTCCAACTCACAAGCATTCACACAACATACACCTGAGATTCACACACAGTCTATAACTTATAAAAGTAAATGTTTTCTACTTCATTTTACTGATTATCTTTCTAGAATCGGTTTCTTTGATGGTGACATTGGACTCTACTGAATTGTTTCCCATTGATGATTTAGTTGCTTTTGTAGTAAAGTTTCCAGTTTCTCTTGCTTCTAACACATTTCAAACCTGGGTTCAATGAGATATTTCAGCATTTGTGGTAATCTTCTTTCCCAACTTCTTCTTAAGTTTTAAAATCCCACATTAAACAATGTAATCACATCAATTATAGTCACAGATTGAGGGTTTTTTTCTTCAGTCTTTAAACTTTTTCCTTCAAAGTTGTGGCACTTGCCCCTGCAGAAGATAGGATTCCTGTATGAGATAATAGTAATTAATAAAACTTACAAGTTGTCTAGATAATTAGCATCAGTGCACATTCAGAAATTGCATTTAAGTGGTAGAAACAAGAAATCAGCATTATATACTCAAGTGATAAATATACAGTTCAGGTAATGGTTAGCAGAACACAAAACAAAATGAAGTAAAAGTGATTATGACGAAAAGGTATACAGCGCATAACTATTCAGGCAAGCCACTTGCCTGAACACTAATCTATAATGGGTATTTCATACTATATTGCTATTTTTAATGAGCTGTTTTTATTTTCTAAATCATTTCATTCTCTTTCAAACTGAATTGTAAGAAGACCATGATGACAATGGTGGTGGTGGTGATATTGATTATGACAATGATAACAATAATTCCCAGATGCAGCTATTACTGGATAGAAACTAATATATTGGCTTTGTATTATCCCGAAAAGCAAGATTTTCTCTGAAACTGAGGTGGAAGCTATTGAGTAGAAAGAAAATAATAACTATTTGCTATCTAAGCAAGCCTGAAATTATAGATAATTTGAATTCTGGGTAACTAGCAGTTGAATAAAGTTGTGGAAACTTTAGAAGAATGTCATTCAGAACTATAAGAATGGTATATAACTTGGGAAAAATGAACCATTATAGCTAAACAATTAGAAAACAGATCTGACTGAGAAATGAAAAACAAATAAGCAAAAAAAAAAGAAAGAATATCATCAGCACCAGAAAAGAAAAAGTATCTGGACAATCTTTGTATTACATTAACATGGCAATCAAAACAATTCCAACATAGTCTATTAAAGAAAAAAACTATTGTATGTATTCCATTGCTTCTATTATATCAATACAACCTGGACTTAAAATAAGGAAGTTAAAGTCTTTTACCAAACGAAAGTCATAATGGAAAATTTGTGAAAGTAAAAGAAAAAAAAATGGACAGATTTGAGTAAAAGCAGAATAAATTAAATCTTAAATAAAAATGCCGCATTTAGAACTAAAATTTGCTTTATTGAAGTCAAGAAGCTGAAAAATATAAAGCATCTTCAAATCCAGATTAAGGAAAAAATCATTGCATATTGGAAAACTTTGTGGGAAAATGATAAAATAAGTAATAACAAAGCACAATGAATCAACATAGCTGAAAAAGAATTTAATGGAAAACAAAAGTAAGATGGGTTGTAAATAACAGAAATAGTTCAAATGAAGATTGAAACAATCAAAAACTGGAATGCCCAAGAAAAGATGAATTACACTTTTGGCTCAAACACCACAGAAGCACATTTCAAGGCTTGTTGAATGGTTTTCTGCAAATAACAAAAAATAAAGAGTAAATAACAACTGAAAGAACATTTCTAGTACATAAATCAAGAGGAAAAGGAGCTGATAATTACAAGCCTACAACTAACCTGTCACTGCATTAAAGTTGTTTACTGGAATTATAGCACATCCAATATAGGCTTTTTTTAAAAAGAAAATGCCATTTTCCCATTGCAACAAAGGGAAATGTGCAAAAATTCACATGGGAAAAATGACCACCTACTAATTGATAAAATGATTCTTCAGAAAGAAAGGAAAAATGTTTTTTTTTAATTACCCACATAGATCATTTTAAGATTCACTTGTTTTTAGCTGTAACTGAAAATACTACGAAATTTTTGAATGATCAGGAAGATTGGAAAAATTCAGGAAATGTTAACAACTTCATGGAAAACCAACCTGATAGTAAATGGAGAAATAAAATGAAGCAAGGCATATATCAGGGAGTCTTATTGTGACTATTACCCTTTGAACTAGCAATGATTTGAAGTATAAATATCCTGAATAAAATCAATTGTGAATACCAAATCACAAAACAAAGCTTAAAAATAAACCACTCACTTTATAGAGATGACACAAAACTGTACAGTAAATCAAAAGCTGAAAATCAAGACTCTATTGGACGTAGTCCTCATATTTACTGAACATAGAAGAATGAAATTTGACCTGTGCAAATGTGCTATCTGGAAATTAAAGGAGGAAAGGTTATAGGAAATTATGGGCTTTAGCTAATGAATCAAAACATCATTAGACACCCAGTATCTGAAGAAGGTTATACAATACTTAAGATTAATGGAAGCATCTCATGTATTACATGGCTAGGTTAAAAAGACTACTAGTTCAAATTATATAAAATATTTTTAAATGTTATACTTATACTACATAGCACAAATATTATTAAAGCAATCAAAATGTGGGCAGTCACTGGAATTGATATACTGCAAGGATTATTGACTAGACCCAACCTAGATTGGACAAGCTAGGTCATATCTAGATCTAGACTAAGGAAATTATGAATCATAATTCATGCACCCAAAAAGTGACCTTCACAGATTATATGTATCCAGAAACAGAGGTAGTAAAGGCATAATATAAAGAAACAAACTGTGGAAAGACAAAAATGTAATATAAATGATTAACTTAAAAAAAAATCCCAAAGAGGTTCTACCTACAGAAATTTGTGAAGAAAGGCATATGAACACTACAAAACCAAAAAGGAATACAATAGGGAAATAATTTAAAGTCAGATTAATACCTGGAAATGAAAATCACTCCGTATGCATGACTTTGAAAAACAGCAAAAGTTTTGTGGTTCAAAATTGAACCATTTAACAAAAAAAGAGGAAATGATCATATGAATAAATTCTGCAAAGCAAATACCATCAAAGCCAAATTTGAACATTTTTCTGACATGGCCAAATGGAGTTTTTAAAAAACTAAGGATAAAACTAGATTCTCTCATTAGTGATTCTAATGAGAACAAATCCCTGATAGGATTGAAATATGTGCCCACTGGAACTCATGCAAAAAAAAAAAAATTATTTGCAGATACCACTGGAGTTATGCAAAATGAAGAGATAACAAATTCTGTATTTTAAAATTCAAACACTGAAGCACTTAGGTCCTAACACAGTAGACATTGCTGCTATAGAAAAAAAGGTTAATTGATGTGGCAATACCTAGAGATAACCATATTGATGAAAAAAACAGAAAAAAAACAAAATACCATAATTTACAAACTGAGGTTGAAAGATTGTGGAGGAAGAGATTTACATACTAATTGTAATTGGATTTTTGGGTATAATAACAAAAGGATTCATCAAACATTTGCAGATTTTAAATGGACTTGATGCCACTAATTTGCAAAACACTATTTTATTTAGAACAGCATGTATTTTACGGCAATATCACCATGACCGTTAGATCCTTAACTAGGACTCATTTGAGTCAACACTCCAGTAAATTAAACTGAGTTATTCACTGGGGCAAATAGTGATGTATAATCATAATAGGCAAATTCATATAATATATTCCAGAGCATCATAAAACCCAATAATGCAATATTTCAATTAAATCATGTTAAAACACTTCTTTTTGCCTACATTCTACATTCTGCCTTCAGCTAACCTCCAGCTTTCTGGCAATCAGAAATGATTATCAGTTACAATGTATAGCAAGAAAACTGAAAACCGAGAATTCATCCATGGATATACAGGGGAGGCTGTACCGAGAGATACCAAGTTTCTTGTTTGACATGTCATAGATGATGCATTTCTGTTTGGGGCAAGAAGAGAACTGGCTATCTCTAATCCATTTTGGAAATGGATTGTCACAGTAGCCTCACCTTCTGCTATACCTTCTGTAGCTGACTTCTCTGCCAGTTGCTGCCAGTCTTCAATCTGTTTTCTGCTAATGGAAGTGACTATCAAACTGTCTACGAGATATTTCATTTTTTATTTTTTGTTATCAGTCCAAATACCTGCGTTTTATATCATGTTATAAAAAATGTCTTGAGAAAGAATGAAAAGTGGTCATTAGTGGCTTAGCTAGTTCTTCTCTTACTTATATCCAGCTAAATCCAATCTATTTATATTTGTGAACAAAAAATTTACGAAACACATTATTTGCAATTAGCTTTGTTTTCATTTCAGTGCAAAAGTATCATTCAAATGAATTTTAAATAGCAAAAAAAACCCCCAATATATAAGAGGTAAAGAGAAAAAGAGAATGACCAGTAGCAAGATGGAATGGACTAAATTATAGTGGCATGAAAACACCATTGGGAGACTTGAAAGAACTAGTTAGGGATAGATTGTCACAGACAAAATCTATGTGATTGTCAGGAATCAAGAAATGACTTAATGATACATATTTAATCAAATCAATAATGTGTTGAAGCAAAGCAGCACAGGTTGTGGCCATAGGTCCACATATAGCTCCTAAAGACTTGGGTGGAGCCTCAGAAATATACAAACTATGGAATTTTAGTAGCTTATCTGACAGAGAGTGAAAAATTTTTAAGTATGTAAATAAAATTTAGTTAATAGTATTACATTTAAAATAATTTAAATGTAAAATAAAGTTACATTTTTTCCCCCAGGTTGTTGAGGGCAATATGCTGATTCTGTAAACCGCTTAGAGAGGGCTGTAAACGCACTATGAAGCAGTATATAAGTCTAAGTGCTATTGCTATTGCTATAGTATTATTGGGACTGTTGTTGTCCTCAATTTCTACCACATTAAATCTATTGTTACCGTTCTTGACTATTGTATTGAGTTTCAACATTGCTAGCTGCTGCCAGGAAATGGGTGGCCATATAGATTAATTGATTATATCAGTACATAAGAAACAATGACAATGTTATGGATTGTATCAATCCATGGGTGGGTTCCACTTATCAGTTCGCAACGGGAGAGCATGCCCGCTTGCTTCGCTTGTGAGCAGCTCTTCTGTGCATGCACAGAGCATCTATGATGACGTCTGGGCAGGTAGGTGGAGCCTCCTGGAGCCGCTGCTACTACTGGTTCGCAAGATCCAGAGCGAACCGGTAGGAACCCACCACTGGATTAGTCTCTTCCAAGCACTAAGTAATGCTGCAAAAAATAGCAATAGCACTTAGACCTGCATACCATTTCACAGTGCTTTACAACCCTCTCTAAATGGTTTACAGAGTCAGCATATTGTCCCCAACAATCTGGGTCCTCATTTTACTGACCTTGGGAAGATTGAAAGCAGAGTCAACCTTGAGCTGGTTAGAATCAAACTCCTGGCAGTGAAGCAGTGAGTTAGCCTGCAGTACTTCATTTTAATCACTGCACCACCACAGCTCATAGATAGTTTTACCAAATTCAGCAACTGTTTTCCTGATATAAACACTGTAAAGTTTGGGGCGGGGGGGGGAGGGAGAGGATGGGAAGGAGGAGGAGTTTAAATAGACAGGCTTTAAAATGGAAGATTATTAGAATCAGTATCTGCCCCATACCATGTGAAGCACCCACACAAAAATACTCAATATATTTGGCAAGGGTTAATTTCTAGACACTTATAACATGATACAATGAAAGGCAGGTTTGGTTCTTTAACAGAAGAGAAATGGTGCACATCTTTAATTTAATTCCTCCATAGGCTTGACGGACACATGTACCATTTGTCAAGTTTCTAATCTCTTCTGATTTTTATAGAGCTCTTGAGATTCCAGTAATAATCCTGTTGTGACTGTCAATGCTATAAATATATTTTAATACTCATTGGACTGCATCCATGCAGATAAAGTTGACAGAGAGAACTCACTCTGAAACAGCACAGAGGGAAAACTATTTATGACCTTAAATAGTTTACTTAAATTTGGGAGATCTACTTTGGTAAAAATATTTCAGCTATTTTTCCAAAGCTTGTCAGTCTGCAGCCTGAATGATCAACGGAATATCAAATCTGACTCATGAAAGAGATGAATGGCTTAGAATAGAATGCACTACAAACAAAATTAAGACTTGTCTTCATTGAAAAATTGAGAAGCATAAACAATATGTTACCTTTTATAGATAACTTGGAGGAAACAACCTAAGCGGTTAGAGCACGCTGTGAATAAGGGGAAATCGAAATAATAAGTAAATTGTTTGTGCGTGTTTGTAAACTGGACTTTCAAATAAGAAAAGAAAATCCTCCTGATTAATTCAAATTTTGTGGTATGTGTTGTAAAAAGCTGCAAAAATCAACCCTGCCGTATCTGTGAAGTTTCAAACTGCAACTCTTTGTAAAAAAAACATCATTTTCCATATGACTTTCAA
Organism: Sibynophis collaris; assembly: GCA_036250565.1. Taxonomy (NCBI): domain Eukaryota; kingdom Metazoa; phylum Chordata; class Lepidosauria; order Squamata; family Sibynophiidae; genus Sibynophis; species Sibynophis collaris. Next base: position 16,067 of record JANHFK010002835.1, on the reverse strand, counting down.
GCCATCTATTAATGTTACAGCTTAATTTTTTTCTCCCGAGCATGTGCAGGGAGAGAAAAAATGGTACTTGCAGCTATCTAGTTAATTGGTTTTCATGGAGGATTTATTTTAAACTCCTCAAAGGACATTTTCTTGGTAGAAAAGATAACTGAAATGCAGTTACATATTTTCCTATTAAAACGTGCTACAGGTAAAGGGGAGCCAGCTGTAGGATTGATGCTAAATTGCTGCCCGATTTCCAAAATTGGAAACCAAGGAGAACCATGAAGACAAGTATAGGAGAGTGAAACAAGATGGGAGGGTGGTGGTAAATCCCCAACTTATTCCTTCCATTATCCCTTTGATGATCTTTGCAAGCCACGACTGCAGAGAATGTGTTACTAAGTCTGTTAGCTCAGTTTGTATTTGGACAGGGGTTTTAGCCGTGAAAGGCGCTCCTACACATGAAGGCAAACCATTCATGTATTCCATAAAGAGAGAGGCTATTTTTAACTACAGTTTCATGTACACTATAGCCAACCCAGAAATTAGCCTGTTGAACTTTCAACAGGTTGCTTTGCTGTTTGAAAACTGCCTTCTGCTTCTCTGCACATCCATGTACACAAATGATTCCGCTGTTGATGCTGCCAACAAAAATATTTCTTTACATTTATGCTTGTATGCCACTGTGAGATACCTTGAGTCACTCTGGATAGTGAAACAAACGGCATATAAATTTAATAAATAAATAAATAAATTTAATAAATAAATTGAATGAATGAATGAATGAATGAAAGAAAGAAAGAATGAATGAATGAATGAATGAATGAATGAATGAATGAATGAATGAATGAATGAATGAATGAATGAATTTTAGGCCCATTTGGAATATTTTCCTGGTTTATTTCTTTTTTATCCATCTGGGTTTCTTTCTGGCAGACGAAAAGACAAATGTTCCCTCAAAATGTTGTAAAATCCCAATATAATGTGTGGCAAATTTCCTAAAGTAACACTAAATAAAATAAAACATTGAGGTTTTTTCCTAAAGGTAAATAGGACTGAGTTATATGAAGCTCCTAAGCACTCATTATAGAAATGGTCACCAGTCAATTTGTGGACAATCTTCTATGGGGTCCTTGGTGTTCTCTGAGTTTGGTTGTTTGCTTGCAGACATTTCATTACCCTACAAGGTAATATCATCAGTGCTGGAAGGGAGTAGGTTATCCTCTCTGTTTATATAGTGGCTTTCCTTTCACTGTTGGTGTTGCCAGGAATTTCTCCACCTAATAACCCTAAGATTTTATGCCAGTATAAAAATATACAGTACAAAATGTCGAAGGTCTCTCAAGAAATCCCTGAGGTAACAGCGGACCGATAAAATTGAGGAGATTGTAATTATGTACAAATGTTTTCAAGAAATGAAACAAGTGAGCAAACCTTTTAATATTTTCTTTCTAGTTTTCTTTGTGAGAATTCCTTTGAATACCAGCATCCTATTTCACTGTCTTCTCCTATTGAGAAGTAAGAATTGTTGTGTTTGATAGATCTAAACACAAAGACAAGGGAAAGTGTCTCAATCAAGAATATAAAAAATAGAACTAACTAGAAAAGAAAGATCTTTTTAAAGTCAAAGAAATCACAGGAAAACGTACATCTAATGCAAGACTGGAAAATAGAACGATTATAATGGATGCTTTACAAATAGGAGCATAGCATGACAGAAATATTTGCAGAGAAAGAATGTGTTTAGGAATGAACTTCACAAGACAGTCAAATAAGAAAGAAAGATGAAATACCGAACTGTTTCAACCTTCAGCGGAAGCAATTAAAGTGCTAACCGTTTTGTGACAACAAATATGTAAAAGAAGACTGTTTGGCTTAGACACTGTAAAAGATTATTGTAGTGCATTTATTTATTTATTTGTTCATACTTCTATACCGCCCTTCTCCTTTGCAGGACTCAGGGTGGTTTCCAGCTGAATTTTAAAAACACAAAATACAAAAGATAAAAACAGTTAAAACTAAATTAAATCAAACTGGACCCCTATTAAAACCCCCTATA
>JANHFK010002834.1:165500-182562 GCA_036250565.1 Sibynophis collaris | reverse complement strand
ATATCTCTCTCTCTCTCTCTCTCTCTCTCTCTCTCTCTCTCTCTCTCTCTCTCTCGCTCTCTCTCTCTCTCTCTCTTTCTTTCTTTTTCTTTCTCTTTCTGTCTTTCCTATATTTTTTCATCCTGTGCTATAACAATTCTATAGTGGTGTATCAAAAAACTCCAAGGCCCATTCAGAAAAAAAACAAGAGATTCGAGGGCAGAGGCAGATAGTTTACTTCAAGAACCTAATGGGTGTGGGTGAAAGAAAGATTACTAAATCTGTCCCGTCCAGCTTTTTGCCCCTTTATTGAATAAATGTGGGTTTCTCAGGAAGGAAGGGGGTTAAGCAAGGAAAAGATTTGGGGAAGATTGTTTTGAAATTGCTGCCTTTGCATGCAGGGGCTGACTTTCCCAAAGAGCCAGGAAAGATTTGTGATCTCCTGATGGCCAGCTGATTAAGGTAGAAGCCAGCCCACAAGCTAAGCTTCATTGGGCAATCATGGAGCTTGTTGCACATTTAACAATTGTCACCACCTGTGAGTGTAATGGGGCAGATTCCATTATGGTCAAGGACTATCTATACATTACAACATCCTAGATACATTATCATAGCCTAGGTTCTAAGGAAGAACTTGATGTAAATGAAGACCAACATCAGCTAAACAATTGGCAGATGTGATTTCATGTTGTTACATATATAATATTTGCCTATCTCAGATCTTTGGGAAGAGTTGGATAAAAATATCAAATTCAGTTTAAATATCTGGCTGACTGTGAGACGAACTATAATAATAAGACTACAAAAATGCCGATATGTTAACTTGTTATTTTTAGTATTATTATTTTTAGTATCAAATAATTTAAACAAAACTAAGAAATGTTTCACATTAGAACGATTTGGCCAGCTGAAGTAAACTTATTGTCAAGAACAAGAATAAAAAAGGACCCTAACATTTGTAAGCAAAGAAGCCACTGCTTTGTCTTTAACAGCAATATGCTATATGACCTTATCTAATAGGATCACATTTTAAGGGTCTGGAAGCAGGTGCTTTCCACATACTAATTTCTACTTACCATTCTGGCACTGTTCAGAACAACCAATACTTGACACACCTTAAGAGGTTACTAAAATACTATGTGTGCTTAAAACAAGAGCTTTATCCATAACATCCTCTCATTTTTATTCCTCTCCCCTCAGTGCAAGAAAGTAAAAATTCTATATATCCCTCATTATTACAATTTCTATTTTTACAAATGAAATATTTTGGGGGTCAAGTGAAGGATAACTTACAGACTATCCACAAGGCCTTAGAAATAAAAGGAAGATAATTTATTGACTCCGTAAATTTTCAGTCAACTGCAGATACAAGTGGCAAGTCTGTTAGATACATGTGGCAAGCTCATTATTAATATCTTTGTCAATGTTTACAATGGAATTGATTATATTAAACCAGAATATTGCATTGGCCTGTGTGATCTAGAGAATAACACTGAAGTTGTACTTCTTCATCACTATGGACATTGCCTCAATATTGCTGTGTATGTTTTAAGGAGAATGATAAAATGGAAAACATCAATGAAAATTCTATTCATGGAAACTCTGGGTTCTATGTGTGTGTAATGTTCAAATGGACAGCTTGCTAAAATGAAGATTCAAATAAAACAGGCTTTTAAAAAGCTATGACATCTTGCTTCTCGGTGGAGTGACTTTACACCAATCCAAAGCAGTACATGTTCCATCGGACCAAAGCATTTTACTGAGGTGGTTGATTGAACACTCCATGATTTATGTATTTTAAATTGCTATGTATTACAGATTAAAGATCTTTCATGAGAAAAAAGTCATGATTCTATTTTGCTCCACATTTATTATTGTATACTTATACAGATGGTCCTCAATTTGCAACCACAATTGAGCCCCAAATTTATGTTATTAAGTGATAAAAAATTAAGTGAATTCTGCCCCATTTTGCTACTTTTCTCACCAGATTTTTAAGTGAACCACTGTAGTTCTTAAATTAGTAACATGGTTGTTCAGTGAATCTGATTTCTCCATTGACTTTGCTGGTCAGAAAGTCACAAAAGGGGATCACATGACTCCGGGACACTGCAACCATCATAAATATGAGTCAGTTGTCAAGCATCCAAATATAAATCATGTGACCATGGGGATGGTACAATCATCATAAGGGTGAAAAATGGTCATAAGTCACTAACACACTGTTGTAAGTTAAGGACTACCTGTAGTGTAATACATTAATATACTGTACATGTACTAATACTAAGGGACAAAATGTATGGTAGTATTCTATATTAGTTCACAATAATAAAAATATTTTCAAAACTCTTCTATGTTAATATTTCTCTAATACTTTGCCTTTCAAAATTATGGCTGATAATATTGCTATCTGTATTGGACATTTCCTTCTAAACTATACACATCCAAGTAGCAGTGAAATCCCCCTGGTTCTATCTGACTCGCTGAACCGGTAGCGACGGCGCAGGAGGCTCCACCCACCTACTGGGACATCATTATGTCTTGTTTTTTAACCATCTGCGCATGCACAGAAGGTTGTCCGGGTTCCAAAAATGCCCCTACAAACAAAAGGACTCCAAAACTATCATGCTTCAAAGTTCCATTTATTAGAGAAGAGAAAGTTCCGCGTTTTCCCTCAGTAAATCAAAATCCCAAATCCCACCCCTTCTTCCATCCGTCAGTCCCCTCAACCAATCACCCTCCGTTCCATCTCGACCCATCTCTGCAACCCTCCTCCTGTACATGAATCAACACCTGACCTTGACCGGCGGAGAAACTACAATTGTCTCTAACTACAATTCACTTCCTCTACTTTCCCATGTGAAACTAATATAAAAAGTAAAAAAGAAAAACATGTGGCAGCAGGAAAGCTTCAGGTGCTAGCATGGCTATCAGAGCTGACAAAGGTTCTGTGCATATGCAGAAGAAGCGCACGTGTGCTACGAATGTGCACACTCCCGCGCGGGAGTACATCCAAACTGGTAGCGAAGGTAAGTAGATTTCATCGCTGCAGAGGCTTTCTAGGAGCCTGTGGAGGGCAAAAACGGCCTGTTTGCCAACTTCCGGTGGGACTGGAAGATCCATTTCTTGCTCTCCCCAGGCTCCAAAGGCTTTTTAGGAGTCTGTGGAGGGCAAAAACAGCCTTCCCCATCCCCCAGGAGACCCTTCGGAGGCCGGAAACAGCCTGTCTCCCGACTTCTGGTGGGCCCGGAAGGCACGCCCATGCGTGCTACAACTGAGCTGGGGCAACGCTCGGGTGCCCACCCATATGGCTCCGCATGCCACCTGTGGTACCCGTGCCATAGGTTTGCCATCACGGCTTTAGAACTTCTGGAGAAAAATGATGAACTGAAGAAAGTGAAGATCAACCATATGGTATACTTACAAGCACTCTCAAGTCTTCTTGTCTAGAATTACAAAGGATTGATCAACTCTCTAGCTCTACATTCTGCCACACTTGTCAGCTCTGTTTTTAGTAGAACTGCCTACAGTTTGCCATTTCTTGCCTGGAAGTCCTTTTCTTTTTCTTACCTATATTCTTTTTTTTTTCCCTTTTCTTTTTTTCTGAATGCTCTGTATTTTTCTTTTTTCTTTCTGCACATTATGCTTTTTGCTTTTAATTATTTTATTGTTGATTAGTTTGTATTAGTTTTTTTTTGTCATTGGACATTTTTAATAAAATCTCTATTAAAAAGTAACTAAAGTGGTTTTAGCCCTCCTTTGGATTTCAGGGTTTAATTTAGCTGGTGAGACTAAGAATAGGAATTAATTAAGAGTTACTCATGGCCAATTCCAGTTTCACTGATTTCAGTCAGAGTATCTATTGATTTTAGTGCATTTTAATGCATAAATGACACTAGATCCAACCATTTTTCCCAAATAGACATTTCTATCTTTGACCATGCTGAATATCCTCTTCTGGTATCTAGTAGTTGTTAGTGCTTGGATGAAATAATCCCTTTTTACTGTTTGAAGATTATATGCCACTTTACAATACATACATACAATGTGTTTTTTTTTGGAATAGCAATAGCACTTATACTTATATAACACTTCTTAGTGCTTTATAGCCCTCTCTAAGCGGTTTACAGAGTCAGCATATTGCCCCCAACAATCTGGGTCCTCGGAAGGATGGACGACTGAGTCAACCTTGAATAGAAATTAATTAATCATTTCAAGAGAATTATCAATCCTTAGATACTACATGCACAAGAAAATTACAGAAAGTAAGAGATTAACATCGTGTCCGGATATTTTGGACTAAAACTTCTACAGAGTTTTGCCATTGATTATGCTATGAGGTGAATAAGAGTAAGTTCAAAATGCCTGTAGGGCATCAAATTACTTACCTTTTCTCTATACAAACTTGTATACATCTGTCTTTTCTAGTTGAAAAAATAAACCCTCTTTTTTGAGAACAGTGAAAACGTGTAGATAGTTAGCAAAGTTGCATTTAGGAATGTTAACCGACTTACCTTATTTTCTTCTCATTTGAGATGAGATGTTTTATTTACATCTTACTTTTATCCACCTGGGATTTCATATTGACATAAAGAACCTTTGAAAAAGCTGTGCCGCTCAGAGCAATACCTTTCAGAGTTTCAGTGTTTGGATTGAGAATCTCTGTAGAAAATCACAAAAATGCTCCAGATTGACTCTTGGTATCCTAAGAACCCTAAAGCTTTTCAGGGATTTGTTGAAAACTACAGACCTTCAGGATATCTCTTGAATGAGAACTACATGTCACATTTATATTGTAATGTGCTATTCTTTTTTGCCATTCTAGTTGGGTTTGAAACCCAATATCCTGTAAATGTTCTGATGAATTAGTTTGTTGGGATAATTATTTTCAAAGACAAATCATATAAACCAAATATCATATGTAACAAGATATTATTTTCCCCCATCATTATTCACATTGTATTCTGAGGGCATTTTAGGTCATATCCTAAATGAAAATGGTTTAGATTAGGAAGAAAACTACCCCAGTATTTTAAATGAATTAAAGAAGAGGCAAATGAGTTCAATATAAATTTAAAAGCCTATTTATTAGTTGTATCATTTTGACAACAGCTTGGTTTAATCCTCTTGAGAACAAAGGAAAATAGAAGAAGAAATAGGTTAGGAGCATTCTATGAACAGTGAATATGTATGCAGACTGAAGAGCCAGTTTGGTGTAATGGTTTTGGCATTAAACTAAAAACCAGGCGACCGTGAGTTCTAGTCCCATGTTGAGCACAAAGCCATGGGTGACTTGAGCCAGTCGTTTTTTTTCTCAGTCCCAAGAAGGAGGTAATAGCAAACTGCTTCCAAAAGTTTCTTTGATTCCTCTTTCAAACCAGTGGTCCAAAGCTCACATTCTGGACAAAGAGGGCCACTGATTTGAAAGAGGCGTTAAAGAGGCCATCTGTTAAAACTGAACAGCCTTCCCTCCACAGAGGGATAGGGATATGACACCACTTATCTCCTGTTTACCACAGCGCCAAGAAGATTCCACACCCATTTGTACTCTGATACAGGTGATTCTGAGGATGCAGATAAACCCTGAAGTGGCCTCAACTACCCTCAGAGTGCTAATGACCAGATGGATACAAAGAATTTAAATCCTTCCATTCCTATCCTGTTAGTTAGAATTGAAGAAGCTTCTAGAATGAGAAGTGAAATGTTTTCAAAGAAAAAAAAATCCAGTTGCCTTTTTTGGGGGAAAAAACCCACCTTTGTGATTCTTGCAATAAAACCATTAACTTTTTAAAAATAACCAAAAATCTGGTTACAGTGAAATTCTAATGAAATAATTAGCATTTTTGCTTTAGGAAGTTAGGTATTTGAATAAATATAACGCTGTATATCCTTGTTATGACTACTGTTTAACAGTGTTCCTTGCAGGCAGCAATTCTATAGAAATATAACACTTTATTAACACAATAGACTTTATTTCTGAATAGAATTGAATTGTCAGTTAAGGATGCTTCAGGCATTTGACCTGAATTTCAGTTCTAATTGACCAATTCTAATGGTTGGCATTACTATAGAGAGAAGGCTCTTTGGTTAAAGACAAGCACTGGATCTATAGATCAGAGAAAGAAAAAAGTAACATTTGGGTCAAATTTGATCAATGTGCTAAATTTCAAGGATTTCTTACTATGGCCAAAGCTATCTCAACAGTGAAAGGGATATTGTATAGTTAAATATATTATTGTGCAGACTTGTGTAAATGTGCACAGAGATTAGTTTGCAAAAAAAGGAGGGGTAAGATATACGGAGAAAAGGGAGAAACACAAAACTGAATGAATCATTCTGAAAAATGGAATAAGCCAATTCACCTATTACTATCTTTAGTCTGGCAGTCACATCTGAATTTTGAGTCAAAGAGATGAAGGCATTTATTAATAATAAATATATTCATATTTTAATATGCATTTCTGGCTAGAGTTGATGAGGGTTTTAACATTCTGAATTTGACAGTTCTCGTTTTGGTAAATTTTCTGTTTGAAGTGTCTTATGTACAAAATGAACATAAGAGTATGAACATTCACACAATGTTGAACAGGTGGCTATAATGTGTCAATTACTATGCCAGAGTTCTCTCCCAAAACCTTGGACATTATTATTACTACAAATTCATTGTGGTGGTAATTTACAGTGACTATACTTAATCTGTTTGACTGATGCTAGTAGCTCATGGCTTTGCAGCTACTGTGTTAAGACCTAAGCATTCACATTGTTTTTACAAAGTAAATAATGAAGTGTGAGCTGACAATGGATTTGTTGATTGTGAGATTTTGAAGTAAATTAGGTAGTCTAGTTGGTTTGCTAGTAATACTTGAAATATTTTGATTCTTATCAGAACTAATATTTATAATATGTTTAGTAGTTTAATAGTGGAGATTTTTTCATTTATGTAAGAGATTTAAATTATTTCAACAATATAATGCACGTAAATGTAATTTAATATTTGCATGATTAATTTCTAATCAAAGATATAAGATAAGTTAGTGGCTTCCATGAATTTCCCATAGCTTCTAGTTAAAATACTTGAAACTGAATTAGCTCAATTTTATTTATGTGCATTGGTACCCTGTTTTCCCCAAAATAAGACCTCCCCTGATAATAAGCCCAATCAGGCTTTTGAGCACATGGCAATAAGTCCAAGCGCTTATTTCAGGGTTCAAAAAAATATAAGACAAGGTCTTATTTTGGGGGAAACACGGTATATGTGTGTGAGAAACTATATTTAGGGTCAGGTCATTGCAAATAGTAAAACCTTTTTTGCGTTAAAAATAAATTTAGTTATGATAGACAACTCTTTAAAGAAAACAAATGTTAAAATAGTTTATTAATTATTGCTCTTCTCTGTACTTTCATAGATGTAATGCACTAGGAAACAGATGGTATTTGACTCCTTTCCTTCTTCTAAAAAAAGGAAATAAACTTCAAATTTCTATTAACTTCCTTATTTGAATAGAGCAATTCATCAAGACTCTCTACCAAATTATATTCAGTATCTATAAATAAAAAAAACTTGACTCTTTAAAATGGTTGCATATAATATGTAACCAATAGGATAGGAAACACTTGTTTTTAAATAATAGAAATAAATAATATTCTTAAAATGTTCATATAACTCTTTTCCTAAATCTCTACCAAGGCTACAAACATCATTGAACTTGACTTGTCCACTAGAAAAAAAAAATAGATTACTTTCCTCCTCTAATTCACTTCAGATAAATGACTTGTAGTACCTTATTTTGTACCTTTTTAATCCAAAAGTTATTCATCTCAATTTAACAACAAACCAAGCATTACTAAAGGAGATGTTTTAAGGTCCAGTAAATCTTGACAAGCTCAAGAATAGTCAAATCTTTGAAATGGAAGTAAGGTGTTGAAAAATTTGTGGGGCAGGTACTCTTTAAATATGATGCAAAAGAAAGAAGAAGATTATATATCAAAGTTTATAGAGTACTTCAGGGACCACTGTTAATATAATTATATTAGTCTGTCTTTCGCGAAAGGTTAAAACAGGCCCATAACAAAAAAGTAAATAAATTCTACTCTTAATATTAGGTTAAAATTCTATGGAAGTCCTTAATTGTACTTATTTCACAGAGCTCTGAATCAGCTACTTTTGCTCAACAAAAATCTGCAGTAAATCTGTTTTCCAGAACTACACAGAATTCAAACCCATTTTTAAGGTTACCAAAACTACAACTGATCATAACTGCTAAAATTTAATTGTGCTGTTTGCTGCTATTTCATGGGGAAAACAGATGAAAATTCTAATGTAGGAGTTTATATATGCATAAGAGTTACAAAAATTTGAAAAACCTAGAAAAATGAAAAGAAAATCCCAGAGCTGCTGAGATGACTGATGAGTCTACTCTATATTGTTGCCAAACCCATAGCCATTGGCTTTTCAATAAACTTTTGTTATAGCTCTGTAACATTGCTTGCTCATGTTATAAAGCTTTGAGTTATTTTCTGCATTCAGGTCTTAATATCTGCTATGCACATCCCAGACTCCTTTCTATTTTTCATTCAACCCCTTTTTCTATTTATCTCAATTTCAGCTATTATAAAAACAGAATATTGGTTTTTGTTTCAAGAAAATATAAGTTAGGGATGAGGAAATCTGTTATTTTTTCTATTTGTTGTTTTATTTCCTGATTCCAATAAAATGATCACCTTGATCATCATGATGATGGTAATAATAATTTATACTGTATGCTTAGTTCTAAAAGAACAATAATGGTTTTGTTGGACAGTGAGCTTGAACAATCAGCAAAATTACAAGTTATGACACAATGATAAATAGGAGCTTAGAAAAGGTATTTCCATGCCCAAATCACATTTCTCCCTGTAAAGGTTGATGGAATAACTATATTTAGTATTTATAACAGGCAAGATTACTCCTAAATATGGGTAGATTTTGCATTACACACTAGGAAGATAGAGTAGGAAACTTAACATTTGGCTGCCATGGAAATAATTTATCTCAGGATATCAGAAAAATAGGTTTATATCCTAAAGTCTGTGGGTTTATAGCTCTCATAAAAAGATTTTAGCCGAACTCTTGCTGTTCTCATTATGCATATAAATGTCATATATATTTAATGCATTCCCATACTTTCATGTTTCAAAAATAGTTGAGTATAATAACTAAACTACAAAAGTGGTTTAGCAAATAGCAATAATTCTTCTAAGGGTCACAGAGAAGAACATTGATCTACAAACAAGCCAACATACTTAATGTGTTTTAAGGAGGAGGGATGCATCTTACCATTCACTTCAATAGGCATTTCACAGTATTCTCCTCAAGTCCCCCCCTGCATTAAACAGTGAATATAGTGCAATTTTGGCTGATTCTTTCCCAAATGGAAACACAAACCTGTATTTCATTTTCATCTTGATGGATGAAAACGTTCTCTCGTAGTCAGTTTTATGTGAAATGAAAAGTGTATCCATGGCCGGATCAATCTTTCATAATTCATACATGGATTTATGGAAGCAAATAGTTTGTACAAAATAAGATGAATACATCCTTCTGCCAAAAAGAGAATAAAATATAGTTATCATGTGAATTTGCCCTACTTTGGATTCAGAGTCTGTTTTTCTCAAACAATAAGTTGGACACATTGTAGTCTTCTTATCAGTTTGATTGTAAGTCATTGTATGCAGGCCACAGGTTGCCAGTAAGATAAAAAGAGACATTCTTCTTCTTCTTTGTTCTTAGGGGCTCATAAAAAGAAGGAAATTTATATTATCTAAATTGTTTACTACAAAGAAGACAATGCTCTTTATTGGGACACGTACTCAGGAACTCATACTCAGTTCCTGTTGAAAAACACATGTTCTCGTACATCATCATTTTCTAAAAATGTAGTACAAAAAAGTACACACCTATTGTGTACAGTTATTGAATAACAATAACTGGCAAGCTGATCTTCAGATGCTATGCAGAAATTTACCTTAATTTTTTTGCTCTTTTAATTATGCATCTTTTTAGTTAACAAAAGCTGTAGCCTAGTGGTAGAACATGTTTTCTGCAGCAGAAAATATTATGTATCTCCTTTAAATTCCAGTTAAAAGATGAAAATTGCCTCCATGTGCCTAAATCACTACATTGCTTCTGCCAGGCAGAACAGAAACTACTGGAATAAATAGAGGAATAGCCTGATCTGATACTTTCTATATCCTTGATTTGAATAGTTAACTTTGCATGCATCTTTAATCTAGGTATTGAGTCAGTTCACACACTTCCTTAATTTCACTAATCTCTTCAACTGCACACTTTATAGACCAAACACTGGGCTTTATCCAATACTTTGCAGATCACTAAGGCATGCTTTGTGTACTTTCAAAAGAAGAGTTTGCTACCCTGAAATCACTACAGGGTAGCTCTGTGGCATGATGGTCAATACAGAGTCTGCCTGCTGCCTAGCCACCAACCTGGCCTCGCCACAATTTCTTTTCTAAAAAAGCCTTCTTGGGGTGATACCCAAAGAGGCATCTTTGCACAGAGCCTTATTTTATATTTATTCCATCCTTAGAATGGCACGTCTAACAAAGTGATTGTTGAAATCAATATTTATTTTAACCTTATCATACCACAAATAGCCATGCCATCCAAATCTTAATTCATGAAACTCTAGCTCAAATAACCTCTTATTCTGTAGAGTCACCCACTCTTTAAGACAAACTGAACAATAAGCATCAAACTACAATTTCAAATCTGGTAAATCCAAGACTCCTCTTTCTTTAGCATCTTGCAATAATTTTTATATCTAATGCTTGGGGGTTTTTTTCTCTTACCACATGAACTTAGAGGTCTCCATTTGCCATTGTTTAAATGGAGTATCGATTATAAGTATTGGTAAAGTCTGAAATAGAATACCTGGGAAGATCTCAAATATGGTGATTACATGACTCCAAGATGCTACAATCATGTAAATACATACCTCTTGCCAAGCATCCAAATTTTGATCATGAGACAGTGCTGATGCTAGGATGGTCCTAAGTGTGTGGACCAGTCATAAGTCACTTTTTTCAGTGCCGTTGTAACTTCAAATGGTCACTAAACAATTGATTGTAAGTCGAGGACCACTATCAAACCAGGTCTCCTTTATCCTGCACTTGAGCCTTTTACTTTTCCTACTCAAATTCAGAACTTTCCTTTCTTGCTATTAAATTCTTTCATATTCGTTTCAGCTACTATTCAAGCCTGCCTAAATTCTTTTGAATTTTTCTCTCTCTCTCCGCTGATGTATTAGCCACACCTCACAGCTTTGTGGCATCTGCAGGCTTGATAAAAAACAAACCTACACTGGATTTTGTTAATTATAGCATGTCTATCCAGATCTTCATAAATATACTGCTTGATTGCTTGAAAACTATTCAATAAAGAATCAAGCTGAAAATGTCTAATGTTCTAACTGATGTTTTAAGATACCTTCCCCTAATCTAACAACCTTAAGAATCCCAAAATTCTGACCTCACAATATCCGAAATGCCTGGACAGTGTCAGGATGATGAAGATTATTTTAAAAGTGGGGAGTGGGGGAATGGGTACAGAGAAGGGCAACATTTTTACTCTGGGAACTGGTTACAATGCATATTCACAATACAATTGCACATGCATATTCAAACACCTAACTATTCATACATTCAAGGTCTTTAGAAAGAAAGAATGCATACTTCTCTTATCAGCTGCAGATTATTAGTAGTAATAAAAGAAGCCAACAGAAAGACTTCTGTTTTATTTCTATTAACTAGTTTGTTGCTGATATTAGCAGTGGGAAAACTTTCTATGGGAAAACTGGTGAAACTGATAAAATTAATCATCTTCCTGGAAATAAGAGCAAATGGGATTCTTGAAGGCATGTGAGACTTCATGTGGCTACAGGTTGTCCATTTATGTTCTTAACCAAAGCTGCAATCTTTGTTTCTCTTTTTTGGATTTCATATACAGACTAGATTCTTGGAAGAAGGTGGACTTGGAAGATTAACACATCTTTATTAAGCATACACAGCAAGCATCGATAAACTGTACACACCTTGGTCACACTTCACTTAGTTGAAAAAACTGAGTATGACGTTGACTTCTGTGCATTGCTAGATGTGTGCAGAAAGCACTATTAGCAAAGAGAAGTAACCAATTTATATAAATAGTGAGATGGGTTTTGGTGAGGCATTTTGTTATGTTATGAGGAACTTCATGTTATAAGCACCTGAGGGACTTATCATTGGAGGTTGTCAAATAAGCCCTCTTGAATGAGCTCTCTTGAAAGTGAACTGCAGACATATAGTCTTCCAATTCAAGTGGTATTAAAAGGGACTATGTTAAAGCAGCATTGTTTATTGTGACATTGACATGAATTGTAGATATAGACTGTCAAGCTGAGTTAGGCACAGCTCCTAAAACCTGCCTGTTATCTCACTAAATTGATTTATCCAAATGCATAGATCATCTTTCATCCTGATAAGATATGGTGCTTTCCCCTCTGTAGTTCTATGGAAGAGATATTAAAAAAAAATATATTTAGAAATATTGTCTCTTATCAGGATGGGCAGGTAGAAGCAACTGAGCATGTTCTAAGGTAGAAACTAACTGAGCATGTCAATAATGTAGCCATTTGTTAAATAAATATATTACATCATTGCCAGCAGATTTCCAGTTTGCCCTTGCATTTTTATACATCTCTCCTAATGTTCAACAAACATACTATCACAACATATAAGGTGGCAACATAAGAGATCAGGAAGATATTGGTTTCTATAAAATGTTAGAATTATTTTTATCCTCAATATGTTTGCCCACAACTATTTTTATTTTTACTTTTTTATGCTATATGATAATTTTTGTATGATCTTTATGCTGGATGATGATTTTATGATTTTTGTTTTGCAATAATCAAATCATTTGCTCCTAGGACTGCATATGATCTTAGACAAATTTAAATGAAAATAATCATTAAAAGAAATCTGCCTCTTTCAAACCTACTCGGTTGGAAGAGACAACCATAACATGAGTTAGAGAATGAGAAGTTGGCAAAAGAGCAAAAATGTTTCAAAGAAGATTGGTGTGTACATGTACACTTCTGTTTCTGGACTAATCCATTCCTTGCTTCAATTCCATATACATAAAAAACCCATACAGATTTGCCTGAAGGAAATTTAGCCCTCTATGAGAAAAAAAACAAGCTGTTCTATTTTAAAGATATAGAAACATTAATGGGAAAGAAAGTGAATGAGAAGGATAAAACAAGCAAGTATATCTAAATTCTGGAGAGTTCTATTACAATAAGTTAATCTAGCATCATAGTACTTGTTTTTTTCAAGAAATGTAACCTCTATGAACTTTATAGTACATGAATAATATAGTAGAATGGCAATGTGACTATCTCCATTGCATACAGTGCTTTGACGAGTGAAATAGGCAAATGTTTCAAAGCCGTCAAGAATTTGCATCCATGGTGGTTAATCCAACAGCAAATGTCCTTCATTGCACTCTGATCAGGTAACTAGGTAGCTTGACTTTGAACTCCTTTCTTTTTTGTAGATAGCAGAGAAGGTCAAACTAATTGATTAAAGTGCCATCTAACAGAGTCCATATAATCTGGTTACAAGGAGGCCCCTAGTAGTTGCCATGTGTATCTCATTAGATCTAATTACATTGAAGTGAGCCTTAATTTTCTTAATCAAAACCAGCTGACAAGAGAGCTCCTTGCGCAAAATGTATTCAGGTATGTGACTTCAGAGAATTGTTACTGAGTGTACACTCAACATGCCCATCTTGGGTCTCAAATCAGTATCTTATATGACATCCAAGAAGCAACATGTACACATTACATTTTAATATATGTTTATGTCTCTGAAAATAATTAGGTCTTTGGGTTAGAGTTTATTTAAAAAAACACATTTTTTTCCATCACAGATGAAGAAACAGAGCAATCATGATGTTCACCAATAACATTTCATAACCCCAGTAATTAACAGGAGTCCACTATAGAGTTTGCCTTCCAATATTTTTAATTATTTCCTTCTATGGCATTATGTTAATGCTGCCTTCAATTTGATTAATTTCTTCTATAATGGTTTAAAATGGGAGAGGGTTGGTATTGAAAGAGGCTAGCATCAAAAGACACCTGCTATATAAAATCTTATTTAAATGGTTAGTAAATAATTAAAAAGTTCTATCTTTATCTTTATTTGAATTTATATACCGCCCTTCTCCCTTCTGGGACTCAGGGCTGTGAACAGACATAATTAAAACAGTAAAAACAATAAAATGATAAATAGTGAGACTTTAATTTTTTTAAAAAAATAAATTAAATAAGGCAATCTTGTCTCTTCTAAAAACTATATATGTGTGGAATTTAAGCAATTCTACATAGCTGTAGGCTCACGTCTTTTTAACTGCAGTTCAAATATAGCCAAAACCCAATATTTTCTGCTATGTTCTTATCACATTGCCTTCATCTCAACCTATAGCACAGACAATCCTATGTCACTGTTACATATTTTAGTTTTAGTTAAGTTTTATCTTTTTTCCTGGTATCATTTTTGCTATGGATACAATCTGGCATAATTCATCTGTACTATAATTGTGGATGTAGTCAGGGGTTGAAATACGCTATTGGCCACCTAAATTTCTACAGATATGACCCCACCACTCCAGTTGCTGAAAAGTGACATCCAAAACAAACCACACATTTGGCTAGCACAGCTGTATACCAACCATCTCTTTCTAAAGTGCTTATCAGGTTTTATACAGACTCTTTAAAAATTGGTCAAACACTATTTGAAAGAGCATTTCTTCTGCTCTTTAAACACAGAAGTGTTTTTTTAAGAACAGCTTTTAAGAAAACACTAGTCATAAACTATCAAGAAACACAGGTGTTACTAGATTTATGTTATTAGATTTATCACCATTAGGTGCATTATTGGTTTCCTACTATTCCTGCCCAGATATCGTTTTTTGAATTGCCATACTATTTATATCAGGAAGGAGATTTTCTACTAATATAATTCCAGTTTTTAAAAGACATGGTGGTGATTAATGTAATCTTAATTGTATATGCTCCATAACTAGCTATTAGTTACTTCTGGTTATGAGGTCAGAACACTTCTTGCCAGAGGAGTATGCATCATTTTATCTTTCATCCCTACCCATGATTGTGAATGGTGAGTTGGGTTATTTTAAGGCACAATTTAAGCACTCTTTCAGAAGGACAATGTAATTAGCCAACATGATAGATCTCAGATTGTACAAAACATAAATATTGGGGAGAGGGAGATGTCTGCTCCTCTTCCTCCTCCTGCTGGTAAATTTTATGGGGCTTCATGACAAATGAAGCCTGTTACTTTAAGCAACCACCTATTATCATACTTCATGGAGAAGGATTAGTGAATGTTTTACCACCAGTATGGGAGGAGAAACAAAATTGAAGAAATCAACCAACCCCTTCCTTAAGCTAACTTTCAGTAGATATGTAATGACAAGTCCTTCCAGCAGCCTCATTACTGTTTCAAAATTATGACTGGCAAAGGGATCAGTTCAATTAATGTCAGCATATTTTTCTGCCAGATCAGGTGTATAGCATTTTAACATAGCCAATTCTGAAGGAGATGGATGGTTCAGAATTATGAAAAATAAGTAAATAAATAAAAACCCAAGTAAACTGTTTAGGGACTATCCCTAAATTGAGACTTAAATACCTAGGTCAAGAATAGTTATGGGTTTCAAATACTTTGGATTTTTATTTCCGTAACTTTCAGCCAACATTGGCAATAGTTCTGTTGTGGAAATTACAGTTCCAGCCATCTGGAATGATACACCTCCCCTCCTTATGTAGTTGATTACAAGTACATCTTATGAAATGCTTTGGGTGTAACCGGCTTTACTATCAAGTAAGCTATTTAGAAAATGGTTTAAAAATGAATAAGTTCTAAGGCTGCAAATCCTTGATTTGATGAAGGTGGGGAGAGAGTCTGGAGATAATTAGGCAAGGAGAAATTCTGGAGATAATTTGTGTCTTATAAAAGTAATTTTTGTAGACTTCATCTTGGCATTCAACACCATCATCCAGAAATTCTTCATTCTAAACAGACTCAGCTAGCTGTGCCTGTCCACACTTGTAGGTGGATTACAAGCTTTATGACACATAGAAAGCAGCAGATGAAGATAGGTAAAATTACATTGAGTACCCATTCATTTAGCACAGGTGCTGCACAGGGCTGTGTACTCTCTCCATTACTCTTCTCTCTATACTCACAATGACTGCATCTCGAAAGATCTTTCTGTTACACTGGAGTTTTCAGATGATACAATGGCCATTGGTCTCATTTGAGATGGTAATGAGTCAGCATACAGACAGGAGGTTGAACAAGTGGTCCTGTGGTACAGTCAGAACAATCTGTAGCTGAACGCACTTAAAACTATAGAGATGAAAATGGAGTTTAAGAGGAACTCTCCTATTCTACCACCACTACATTATTAGACAACATGGTATCAACAGTTTCTAGGTTTTATAACGGATTCAAAAGGATTTGAAATGGACATCTAACATTAGAACTATCCATTAAAAAGACACAATAAAGAATGTTCTTCCTGCGTCAACTCAGAAAGTTCAGATCGCCCCAGGAGCTGTTGATACAGTTCTACAGAGGAATTTCTGGTTTGGTACAGCAATCAAACAGGACAGGTACAAGCTTCTATGGATAATTAGGACTATAGAAAAAACAATTGCAACCAGCTTGCCTTCCACTGAGGACCTGTATACTGCACAAATCAGAAAGAGGGATGAGAAAATATCTACAGACTCCTCACATCTTGAACATAAACAGTTCCAACTCTTCTTCTCGGGATGCCACTATAGAGCATTGCATGCCAAAACAACTAGACACAAAAAAAGTTTTCCCCCTCATGTCATCACTCTGCTGAACACCTAATTGCCACAATACTGTCTTATGTCTAAGGATATTTACTTATGTAGTATGGTTGCATTATTCTTATTCTTTTTATCTTTTCTACTAATTTATCCTACTG
>JANHFK010002834.1:142074-160640 GCA_036250565.1 Sibynophis collaris | reverse complement strand
ATATGACCACATGGCCACGCCCACCAAGCCACGCCCACAGAACCGGTAGCAAAAAAAAATAGATTTCACCCCTGAGGCAATGGCAGACCACTTCCAAAATGTTGCCAAGAAAACTGCAGGGACCAATGTAGACAGTTGCCAGGAATCAAAACTGACTCAAAGATGCAAAACAAAAAAAAAAAAAATTGGACTGGAAATCCTTATTCTTTCATTCATAGCATCTTCCACCCTTCTACTGTATTATTGTGGCAGTGGGAAATACAGAGATATTCAATAATTAATAATAGGAAAACAAATGATCCCATTCCCTTTCACATTTATATTGTTAAAAGGGAAAAGGGGAAAGAAGGAAAATGAGAAAGAAGGAAAGGCCAATTCTAGCTTAGCCCTCATCTGCCAAATTTCATCCCTGAGGAATTTTTACAGCAGAGCTATAAATCCTTGAAATAAGGGATTTGCAGCATAAATACTGACAGAAGCTGAACTATAATAGTTATTGTAGGCCTGGCTATAATGTGATTCCTTTGAACATCGTATATTTGGCTTTTACAAACTTCTACCATAATTAAGGTATCTTTTGAATAAAGCCCAAGTATGTCATTGATCAAGGACAAATGGGGGTTTGCTTCCTTATAGCTCAGGGGGCACCTGGAAAGATGACCTAGCCTGGTGAATAAAAGAGAATTTGCTTTGCATCTCTGCTTGTTTTAGAAATTGGTTTCAATAAAGTATGTTGTAGAAAGTAAGTAGCTAACTTTAACGAAGGAATGCAACAATAGTTAAGTAAACATTAACTTAACCTGAGAAAGGAAAGGAACTGAAAAAGAAACTCAAGATAGCCCATTTTGATTCTCTTTGGTTATAAAAAGGAACAGTGGAAAAGGCTTTCAAGATTCTGTTGTTATACCTCACAGCAATAAAATTGAACTCTTGTGGGGTGGGGTGGGTGTTGTGCCTGTTTCCTGATCTGGCTTACCTCAAAGAGTTGACAATAGTATACTCTCAGTAAACTTACCCAACCTATATGCACTGAGGGAAGCTGTATTGAAAGAAAATGAGTATGAATTTAAAACTGGAGGAAGAAAGAAATTTCATTAACCCGACTTATACTTATCATACTATTCTGGTAATTGAAAATGTAAATGATCGCCAAATTCTAGTGATGAAATTAAGGAGCACAATGAAAAACTGAATTATTACTTAGTATAATTATTACTTAGTATAAAGAAAACCAAGGTATGACAACAGGTACACCAACCACTTGACAATTAAGACATTGAAGTGGTGGATGCCTTCTGCCTTTTTGGATTAACTATGAACAGTAAAGGAAGCAGCAGTCAAGAAATATGCTACAGACTAACACTTGGTGTACCAACAGTGGAGATCTTAGAAAAAAGATCTCCACTGTGCTAACATATTCAGATGTCTTAATATGTATCTACCTATAAAGGTCAGAATTATGAAGGCAATGATCTTCCCTGGAAGTTGAAGAAAAAAATATATACAACTGTATCTACTATTATGAATAATGTGGAAGAGAAGAATCCTAAGATTGGTATGACAGTCAAGAAGATAAACACTTTAGGCACAAATGTACCTTGTCATAATAAATCGTTGCCACCTTACATAGATGTAATATCCATTCAAAACTCACCCAGAGAAGCATTATTAACATTATTAAAAAGAATTTACAAATAGTAATAGGAGATAAAACTGGATAATATGTGAACATTTGACACTATGAACTGAAATTCAGCTGCTATGAACTGAATTTAAACTGATACAGATAGCCTTATGTGTCTGCCATACTTCTATCGCAAAGGACCCAACCACACCTGAGAGGGAAAAAGTTCATTTAAAGAAGTTAAAGTCAGTAGCTTTTAACTGTTAGAAAGCTCAGTTGGGATGCAGAGGTGAGCAAAAAAGAAAGGAAAAAAGAAAATAAGTGATGGAGAATGAAGTAGAATAAAACCAATGCATTTAGGTTGCACTAATCACTAAATAGCTGAAGGGAAATTTAGTAGTTGCCTGCATGTTTGCAATCTTAGTATAGTAGCCTAGATGTTGCATATTTTATGCCAAACCTCCATTAATATTTGTATCAGTGGTCTAAATGTGATGATATTACTGGTAGTACTGCCAATAATTTTAGTTTAATTTTTATTATCCCATTGCTGCCTTAAGAGGCTTTTTTTCCCTCATTTCACCCATTTTGAACCCTTTTATATAATCTTTTGTGGCTTTCCTAATGTAATCCTGTGATCCTTCTGTCTCCTCCCTCAACTACAGCTTGATGCAGTGATTTTTTTTTCTGCTGATCTTTTCTACTCTTTTTGATATAATGAACACAATTGACATAATTCCAGAACATTTTTGTTTTAGATTCATTAAATATGAAAAAGGCATTCCCAAATGAAAAATAAATAGGGAAAAAACTTTTCATAATCTACTGAACATTCGTAGCCGAGAAAAATTTCTATGTTCCATTTTTTCTACAGATTTGAACTTTCCTTCATTTTTGTCCCTAGAAAGATAGGTTAAAATGCCTTATTCTCTCTCCAAGCAAGCTCAGACCACAGTGACATTGGCTTTGCAGATGCCTAACAGTTGCTTAGCTCCTTGTGAAACTTGGATTCTCCATATATTTACAACATAGCTAATACTTCTCATACTAATTACAGACCTGTTCATTGGGGAGAGAAGTTGATCTGGTGACCTACGAATGAAATCACTTATGAATCTCCTGAGCCATTTGGATAGACTTCTCTAACCCCTTAACCTACTTAGTGTAAACCTGAATGCTTTTTCTTCCCAACCTCTCCAATTCTTTTTTTTTTTATTATTCTAGTTGAGTTGGAAAACATAGGTCACAACTACTTAAAGCAGTACATCACAGTCAATGGCCACCAGCACATTGTTTTCTCCACAGGGAATACTGGTTGTCTTCTAATTAGTTAATTCACACACTGCCAGCCAATTCTGACTCTTCCAGAAAGGCCTGAGGATGAGTAGAATGCATGGAAATAAACCAAATACATGATGAATGGCTGGAAAGCAGAGAGAGCAGCCGAAAACTCCTGCAGAGCCAAAACAATCCAGCCAAAGCCAAATAAACAACTGTCAACGTACACGGCAGCAGCTGCAGAAAAAGACTAGCGAAAACCCAACTGTGAACAAGTGTTAGCCAGCTCATGGCATTAATCTTGTAGCAACTGATGCTGACACAAGAAGTGCTAGCTAATCTACATACAGCCTCTCTCTTTGCACCCCACTTTCTATACAACATGATGTCTTCATCTTGGATTATATGGTTTATAACACCAGGTTGCAATTCAAGAGAATGGGGAGAAATCCATGTTGACCTAACAAATTGTAAATTTGCCATAACAAAAATGTTTCATGGGTAATTGTGTGGTAGGGCAGAACTGTTTCATTTCTTTGGGAGCGACATTCCTCAATTGGCATGTGACCGAGGAAGAGCCTACATAACACCCACTGCAATTCTTTGCTGTGTGTGATACAATATACCAAGCAGGCTTTGCCTGTAGTTCTTCAGACTCAAGGAACATGGTGCTTTCATAGAGAGTAATCCTGTTAGTATTTTTCTTTTGTCTGTCTTAAATTTCCCACCATTCATCTTTCCTGAATAACCACAGTTTTAATGAAAGACAGACAGAATCATCTTTCTAATTATTATATAAACCATTAAGAAGTTCCTCCTTTTGCTTGCTTAAAAAAAAATAATCAAGGCCTTAAGTAACAAGTTGCAAGGTAGACCAAATGCAGGGTAGAAGACCGTAATTAGTTGCAACCCACCATCCAAAATCCTGTGGGCAGGATTTCCAAAGCTCCTTCAAAAATCTACAGTAATAACTGTATAACTTTGTAATATAATTCTTTTGTTATTAAATTATAATGTGAGTTACATAGTAACAGTATAATTATCCAATGTATAAAAGGAAGTGATTACATACATCTAAATGAATGGTATTAACTGTCTTTCATTATGTTAATGTAAATTACATTTATGTTTGAATTAAACCTAGTTACATTATTGTTCTAGCCACTTTTTTGCCCTTTCTTCAGACTAATCAGCCATCATCAAATCCTATTTAAATCCCATTTTAAAGATACAGTGTATCTTTAAAGTATAAAGGAAGCAAACAGACAACCCAGAATACATTCTCCCTAGCAGTCAATATCAGGAATGCAGGAAACAGCACTAGATAAACAATTGGGGGAAAAGAGCTGAAGAAGTTTCTTGGATGACAAGCAAAATGTCTTCAAAGAAAATCCAGAAAGTCCAGTTGCCTCTTGAAAAAAAGCACCTTTGGTTCAATTGGGAAAAACAACACAATATTCAAGGAATCCTCAATGAAAAAAACCACACTACAACCAGCAAACTCCATACTCTCATGCACTGATGATACCAATTAAGCTGATAATGACCTGTCTCTAAGAAAACAACCAAGTTTGGAGAACACCAATATCCCAACATTGGGTCAATGTTAACTACCAACTATCCTATTTTTTGGAGTATAAGACGCACTTTCCCACCCCCTAAAAGTGAGTGAAAATTTCAGTGTGTCTTATAGATCGAATATAGGCCTGTTTTTGGCCTTCTGAACCCTCCGTGTGTCATGTTTTCACCCTCCATGGCCCCCAGAAGCGCTCTGCCGTGCTCCACATGTACCGTTTTCACCAAAAACGGGCTCATTTTTGGGCTCCCGAACCCGCTGTTCATCACATTTTCACCCTCCACAGCCCCCAGAAGCACTCTGTAGGCCAAAAATGGGTTTGTTTTTGGGTGAAAATGGGCCCATTTTTTGGCAAAAACGGGATGTGCAGAGCACTGCAGAGTGCTTCTGGGGAGTGGGGAGAGCGAAAACGTGATGCACGGAAGCCAAACACTTTTTTTTTCTTGGTTTCCTCCTGTAAATCTAGGTGTGTCTTATAGTCCAGTGCGTTTTATAGTCCGAAAAATACGGTATATATCAGAACTTCAAAATTTCTTTTTGAACAGTTATTTCCACTAAATTTCCACCAGTTTGTGCAGTTAAATTCAATCTGCAGACCTTACATTTGTTCCTTGATCCTTAAAAAATAACATTAATCTAAAGAAAGGTTCTGTGGTTTAACTAAAAATGTGGATATATTAAGTAATTTGGCACTGTGGCTAAAATGGACTAAGTGTATACTTGGTAGCTACTGAACATGGCCTGTGGATCTCAACCCAGAAATAGAATGACTAGCAATATTTTAAAAAAGATTCAACAGTTTTTTGACAATTTGTCTACTCGAAGTTTGGGGGAAAGTCCACAAAGTGCATAAAAGTGAGGCCTGGAGGAAAACTCACAAACGAGAGAAAGCAGTATAGGACCTAACAGTCTGGGAACTACCATAACAGCCCCAGATAGGTAGAAGATAAGAAGATTGAAGAGAGTCACCAATGTTACCATTTGATCTAGGTTACATGCTGAGAGAGGAAATGTTTACCACCGAGTTCTGGAAGCCCTTTTTAAAAATCTGTGAGAATAATTGTTGAAATTGGCAACATAATTCTAGATACACTTTGAAGTTAAACTCATACAATCATTTCCTAAAATATGGTTGGTTAAAGTTGTTTTGAAGATACAAATAAGGAGCAGGAAATATGCCTGTTTGGTACTTTTTCATCAGACTGTGTCAGGCTAACATTCAAAAAGGGGAAGTGTTAGTGAAAAAACAGAAAACTATTACTGAGGTGTAGAGCTGGGAGATGAAACTCCTGGACTGTTCTGATAAAGCTTGGCTGAATTATTTTCTGAATGTCTTTTATCTGAATTTTAAAAAAAGAAGAAGAAGAGAGGGGCTGAAGAACTGTGTAGCCCTGCTTCTTTCAATGAAATCCCTCAAAAGCATCAAAATATCCTGTCACAGTTTAAGGGGTTTATTAATTTCTTTAAAATCAGGCACATTCCAAATCCATTATGTTTACAGAGTGGGGAAAAGGTTATAGAAAAAGGTTAATACCCATTTTATGCAAAACCAACATAAAATTAAAATACCTTTCTTTAATATATTTTGCACAATATGTTAAGATCATGCTACTCCAGTGTATTTATCTTTTCAACTAATTATCTCACTCTAGAATAATCTGTTGCAAATAGGCCCCTCTAGAGATTTTACACACTGTATCTAACAAAATAGTGTTAACACTAGATTGCTTTATGCAGGAAATGAAAGGAGGTAGTCAGGATAGCTTAGTTCAATTCTTTCTATTAGCAAGAGAACAGCTTCAAAAGCTGATGGTTGATTATCTTAAAATAAATTAGTCTGTATTCCTGGTCTACACGGTGTTAAATATTAAAGCAAATGCAGGTTATTAGTTCCATGTCTTAACCTCAGCAGGTGGCAGCATCCAGTCAACCTCAGCTGATTTTAGAAGCCAAGCACAGCCCCACTTCATAAGTGTTCTTGGTAAGAAAACAAGACGGAATTTTAGATCTGTTGGTTGGAGTTGAAAACTGAAAAACTACTACTGTAGGACAGGAGGTCCCAATCACTGGGCTCTGGCCCACTACTGGGCTGTGACCTATTTGCCACCGGGCCATGGGCCAGTGCCCACATGCGCATGCACAATTCAACTCACACAAGCGGCAGATGTTACCTACTCAGCTCCAATTGCAGTCAAGTATATGCATGCTTGCATGTGCTGGCCCGCAGCTCAGGTGAATTGAACTATGCGCCCTTGTTCACCAACCTGATGCTCACGTGGCCTGGTTCCCCTTTCTCCCCTCCCCCAAGGCACCTTGCCACAGAGGTTGGGGACTACTGCTGTAGAAGACAGCAGCAAAATCAGTTCATAGATCATTCGTGGTATTATGACATGAGGATATTTTTCCCTAGATTTTTATTTGAATTTCAAAAACTGCTATATTCATTGGTTCTTTTACAATTGACTTTGCATTATCCATCAAATTTGCCCACTTTTATGATTTGCAAAATAGTCTGATTTTACTCAAACTGAATCAGAACTGAACTGACTTTGGGATTTGAGATAAAACATACTCTATGACTCTCATGGAACAGCATGAGAAAAATCTCTAATTATAATTTTATTTGGAAACAACAAGGAATAAAATTTCCATGAACAAGAGATGCATGTGATGACATGAGGTTTGACTGTGTCATTGGAAATAAGTGCAATGACCTTGAACATACAGTTCTTTGAATTCTTTTTAAGAAAAAGAAACTATAACACACTGATCAGGATTAAGTAACATTTACAAACATTTACTTAATTTACATTTTCTAAATATTTGACAAATAAGATCACAAATGTCATTCAGAGAAAAAAGTCAAAAGTTTTGGACAGTAAAAAAAAATTGCACAGCTATTTATAGGGTAATACTTATCAAAACTGAAAAAATTAGTGAAAGCATAACTAGCTAGTTCTATATAAAAAGATACCAGATATTTGGAATTAGACTTATTTAAATTCTGACTTTAAACAATAAATAGCTATAATCTATTGCAGGAGTAGGACAGAATTAAATTCTACTTGTAAATAAATCTGCCCTTCTGGGGAGAATGTTGTTCAGTTGTTTAATCACTTCCAACTCTTTGGGCCCCAATGGACATCCTGTGATTGACCCACATTTTTAATTAATACTTAGAAAAGAGGCTGCTTAGACAAGCTAACTCTTCCTATTTACTTTTCCAAACTCTGCCCTAACCTATGTTAGATAATTGTTTTCCTCTTTTGAGTTAACTAGATGCCCAATACCTGCTAAGCACTTAACGATGTAGCTAATCCTCACTCATATGTAATCTTCACTTGCTGATGTCCAAATTTAGTCACTGGGGAAGGAAGGAAGAGAGAGAGAGAGATTGATGGGCTGTAATACCTTCCCAATGAAAGCAACCTCTTTTTGAGCAGGTGCCATGGCATGATCTTCTTGCTGCTACTCTAGTTGATCACAGCAGGCTCCCTGATGCTATAAGTATTAATAAACTTCTATTATTTGTAATCATCTTGGTATCTTCCCCTGGGTATACTCTGTTTGGTATCCTGCCCCAAAATGCTAAAGCCAGCAGTACCGTCTAGCTGTAACTGTTCTGTTCAGTTCTGCTAAATTCATGCCTGTGTCATCAATAATATCAGGCCACTTGTTTTCTGTCAGCCTCTTTTTCTATTGTTTGAAGAAAAAAAACTTCTTCAATTGTTCCAAGCACCAATGTGTCCTCCAATGATTCTTGCCTTTGCAATATGGTTCAAAATATTTTCAACTTTATCTTCATTATGATACATTGGTACTATACAGTCTAATATTCCATCTATCGAAGGTATCCACAACAGTTTTGTCCAACAGCACAATTTAAAAGGTATCAATTTTTCAACATTCAAATTTTCTGATGATCCAGTTTTCACAGCCACAGGTTAACAGTTGAGAATCTTTATTGCATTGTGATGCCTGGGTATTTTGACATTTTATCTATGCAAGTCATCGTTTTTCTGCCAAGTAGCAAACTTATCTTCCGTTTATGGCTATAGTCACTTTCACCGTAAATTTTTGAGCTTAGAAAGATAAAATCTTATCCACTTATTTGCATTGGGTTGGCCCTTCCTGTAGATATAATCTTAGGAATTTCTCTATTTGTCTCTCAGCAGACTGAATAAAGTTACATACTCTTTTTCATCTTTAACAAGGATTTCCACGCCCACAGAATCGGTAGTAAAAAAAATTGAATCCCACTGCATGATACAGTTGGCATGCAAATTAAATAAACAAAGTAACAATATATGGTGTGTGTGTGTGTGTGTGTGTGTGTGTGTGTGTGTGTGTGTGTGTGTGTGTGTGTGTAACAGCAACATTTATGGGTTTTTAATGCCCTTGCCTTTTTTATTATCCATGGGATGTTACCAATGTGATCCTGAGTGCTCCTGACTCTTCTGAATATATACTTACTTCCCAAAATATATACTGACTCTAATTTAGTAATCATAATATACAATCAATTGTAGGACCTTTTCCCCACAATCCTGAAATATAATTATGCAATTCTCTTCTTTATATCTTATTTCTACAGTAGATTCTTCCCTTCTGACTTTTATTATATCCTTAAATAGAAGAATCAACCCTGCAAGATTAATGGGGTGGCAGATATCACAGTCAGTTCACCTTCAAATCCTTGCATCGAAAATTGCATTGATTTTTGCAATATTCTGAAAAATAAATCTTTCTCATACGACTATTTTGTTTCTTTTCTTTTTTAAAAAAAATCCTGCTTATTTAGATATAACGTCTTGGGTCTTCTTGCTCTTTTCTGGCACTCAGCATTTTTCTATCTCCTTTGCCCTTTGCTTTCTACTCTTCAGTTATTTTTAATATATCAGCAGGCTCCCATTTCATTTTCTTTTGCTTTTTTGCATTTCAGAATATTTTTGCTTGCTTCATCTCTAATGATGTCATGAATTCAGAATTCACAGTTCTTCAGGCAGTCTGTTTATTAAATCTAATCTATTAAATCTTTTATTTACTCTTACTCCATAATCATATGGAATATTTTAGGTTGTTGGAAAAGATATTTGAAATAAACATTGAATATTCTTGGCAGAGCTCCATTATTCAGTCTCCTACTTTTTTCATATCTCAAAGTCAAATTTTCCTATTATTCTGAAGTTACGAAACTTTACCTTTAGCTGTAGCATTTAAGTCTCCTAATTAGCATTATATCTTCTTGTGGCATTGTGTTGACTAAGTGCTGTAAACAGAATCTGCAACTTCCATTTCTTCTGTAGTGATTGGTTTGCTTTGACTTGAAATAAAATCATTTCATCATCAAGGGTGTAGTATCCAAGCATTGACTCTAACACTTTTGGTTCAAAATGATAGCTACTGTATTTTTTTCTATGATCTCTTTGTCCACAATAAAACATCTGATGCTCGGTGGATGTGAAATGATCCATTCTAATCCATTTCAGTTCACTGATTCACAGAATGTCAATGTTCAGTCTTGACATTGCAGCCCTAAAAACCTCAAGCCTCCTTTAGTTCGTGGTTATGATGTTCTGCGTAGCAATTGTACATATATATTTACAGACTCATTTTTTTTTTACCTCTGGTCACATAAGCAGCTAGATCTCCTTTTGGCTTTAATTCAGCTATATTGTAAACAATATTACTTGTACTTGCTCTATATTTTTCCCTGTAGCTTCTTAGATACCTTCTGACCTCAGATACTCTGTGTCTTTCAATATCATGGCTGAGATTGACAGTTTCCTTTTCTTAGCAGGATACTGGAGTGGGTTGCCATTTCTTTTTTTAGTACATTGTATTTAATCTAGTCCTAAATTGTCTATGACCTGCCTGTCATAAGTAACTAATATTGGAATTCATAAGCTCCATTACAAGCTAACAATCTACAAAGGGGCTTATAAAAATAAAGCATATCAAACAATATAAAATAAATCATATGAAGCATATCAAACAATATAAAATAAATTATATGAAGCACTCAGCAGATACACGAAAGAGTTTTGTTTTCTTTGAGGGACATTGGTATTTTAATTTAAGGATGTTAAAAACAGTTATGACATATTTTGACAGTGATGGTCTCTAAAATTGTCAGGGTAAACCTGAATGTAACCCTGTGCCTCAAGCATATATTAGTTTTTGGTGAACTTAATTTAGTCAGAATCAGTCTGAGTTGTTCAATTCAACTTTGACTTTGAAACTGGATGAATCTGATTTTCTTCTCTAATTATATTAATATTTAGGATGAGTTTGGCTGCAAGATCTTAGATTAGAGTTATAACATGAAATAATAACATTTTATTTATATGTATAGATAAATTTACAGAAGCTTGTATATAAAGAGGGAAGAAAATCATTATTGAGTAAAATTATTTTCAGTAAATACTTAATAAGCTAGTCCTACTTTTTAGTATCAGGAGTCATTGCAGAACTATCATGATTATAGTCCAAGATTTTGTTTCTGTAGACTGAAGTTGATAAGGTGAGCAGAAAAAAATTAGAGAATGGAAAGTATGAAAATATACTGTTCTGCAGTAACTTTGTGTATCTGCAATAAAACAACTTCTCTGTCCAAGCTGCTCTTAGGCAGATGCAACCACTTAGCCAGCATGAGAAGAGGAGTGCAAGTAGCTTTTATGAAAGAATGAATGAAAGAAGGTTAACATTAAATAATGGGACATGTATATACATGCAACCAGATTTTTGTTCTATCAGAAGCTACTCCTCATATTAACTAGGACAATTTAGTCCCAATAAAGGAATTTAAGTTCAGTTTTTGGTTTCCACTGAAACTGCAATTTCCAGAGCCAATTCTTTCTTTCAGAGAAAGAATTATTGTGGGGTCCTGAGGGCAATCTTGTGACAACCGATTTACATTGTCAGCTGTGAGGACTGACAATGCACATGCTGGAAGCAAAGACCCTAAGACCAGACAGGATTACTTTCAAAACCTGAGGCAGGTGTATTCTATGTCTAAGGATGAGAAATGAACAGCATGAAATATGTTTAGCACATCAGGCCAGGAGAAAAAGATGTAAGTTTGAAGCCTTGGGGCTATTACATATAGTGGACTGGATTGCGAGCTTCTGCAGGTAGTTTTCTGTATCTGCAATAAAACAACTTATCTGTCCAAGCCCCTCTTAGCTCCTGAGTGCTGGTTGAGAAATATTTTTTGCCAGTCCATATATGAAAATCTGACATCACCCCTTTATATAAAGAAATTCTTAAAACAAGGTTAATTATTGTTAATGCTGGTTGGTTTTGCGATAGTCACAATACCATTGAATATATGAAGGTAATGATTCACATATTCATTCATTCATTTACGATGTAGAACAGACACCACTGTTCTTAAGAATGCTGTAATTATCTAAGTCACCTTTAAGAATTTGGAACGATGGAAAGACCAAATGAATGGTCAACATGTGATCTTTTCCCTATTGATGAGACAAGCCTTCAATTGATCAGGGACAGGTGGATGGAAATTAGAACCTATGCTCCTCATTTCCTCCATGGTTGTATATGAAGCAGATTGGAATAATAAACCAAAAGATGGATATTTCCATAATATATTTTTTTTAAACTTGCTTATTAAGAAAGAAAAGAAAATCTAGAAGTGGTAAACTAAAATTAGCATGTGGAGGAGAAAACCTATGTGACAGAATTGTTGTGATCAGACAATTGATACATTACATTCTTTGTACATTTTGTGTATGCTCAAGACACTTGGCAAAACCCATAGGAGTGTACATTCAAGGGGAAAGGAAAAAATATGGTATTTAGTTTTACATTTTGATTTGATGTTAATTTTTCATAATTGATACATTTTTATTGACATGTTTTACAGTATTTCTGAATTGAGAAAGCTATTATTGATAGAGGAAAAGATATTTGGTGACTAGAAGGTACTTTTCCAAATAGCATCAAAATCTAAATCTAGATATTGGTCCGTAAAATTTATTTAGGGTAAATATTACTACTCTACAGTACAGTACTGCTAAAAAACAGTACAAGTTTTTTTTAAAAAAACAAACACTGTGAACTTCAGTTTGGTATTGGAGGTTGAAGCCTTCTTGAAAATTGCCACCCCTTGTTACAGTGGGAAATAAAAACCACAACCCCGCACTCTGTGAAATAACATTCTGTTTTCTTTTCTTTTTTTTTCAATTGTCTCTATTATTAGTTCATTAATATTTGTTTCAATGCTAAACAGAATATCTTCCGGAACATCTGTTGAGCCGGGTTTTGGGGAATGACAATTGGCTACTAATAGCTGCAACAAAGAAATTATGAGAAGATTGTTTCTGAAGCACAAATGTTTGCTGTTGCTGTTTTCCAACCGTGAATATGATGGGGGTTGGTGGTGTACAAATAAACATTAAGATTGAAGCACTGGGTCTCCCTGCTGTCTGCTTCACATGCTCTATGAATAGGAGCACAATTTGTTACTGCGTAGCTAAACAACTGCTTAAGTGATCGATAAAGACCATTATCTTAAATCATAGCATGAATTCCCAATATCATACATATAATCAATAAAACACACAAAGAACACGATTGAAATTTCTCACTAAAATAGAGCCTGCTGCTTTGGAAATAATATTTAGTGGGCTGGATTTTTTTTTTTTTAATTTTTCCCCCCACTAATTATGAGCTCAGTGGCAGTTTATTCTGCAGTAAATCTGCTGGTGTGAGATTAAACCTGTTATTGAACAGAGTTTTGAATCTACTGCAAGGCACTCATCACCGCTGGAGAGTGAACATTGCTGTTATCTCATTTAAAAGTTGGCCAGCAAAGCAGCCCATTTGTTTAAAATGCAATTAAGCTGGTGTCTTGAAGAGAAATTAGCAAGGAGTACTTCATTCTGAAGGCATAACAGGTCTGTTCATAGTCATATTGTCCCTATGATTTGGGTCGCTTTGGCAACCTGGGACCTCCCTTTGAATGAATTTCCTGAATGGTAATCATGTTCAACTGTTTCAGCCAAGGGAGCAAACTGCCTTATGGAACTATAGACAAACAAATCATCACTGCCATTCAATAATACAAATATTTGCTATAACCATTTGTGTAGCCTTCATGGAACTGCATGGCTCTTTATTTCTTTCATAAAAGGAATGTATGCTACATAGTAAAATGCAAGAAGATATGATTTTCAGTGGCATTTTACCATTATATCACTCCAAATTATTCACAGTCCACCCCGAAAGTAGAAGTAAAATCTTCTTCGAATCGTGGCCAGGGTGAACTTCTTGCCTTTTTTTTTTTTTTTTTACAACATACAAAAGTGATTTGCTATTGCCATATTTTTTTTATTTTTACTTTCCAGTTTAGTCCATCTCCTGGTTCTGACCAGGTCCAATCCTTCTTAATTTTTCCAAGATCAGTCAAGGTTAGTTAGGAGAGCCACCCAATATAGAAATCTTAGACACAAAGATATAAAATAAAACTGCCACAGTTATGTAAACTAAAATAAATGAGAATGCATCTCTGTGGCTAATACAATAACAACAAAATTTCCTGTATCTCAGAATGTAGGCGCAGTATACGTGCTCTCTTCTATATGCACAGGGCATAGCTATTATCTCACAAACCTGAGTTGACTGTAGATGATTTCTTGGTTGATTTCCACAAAGAACAATAGTTGGCAGTTAAATACCAGAAAACTAAAATAGTGATCTTTGATAAAAAGCCTACAAACCATAAATGGATCATTGAGGGGAAATTGACTAAGTTAAGGATTTCAAATTCTTAAGAGTGGGAATGTACTGTATTTTCATGCCACTAGCTCTTGGAAAACCCATATAGATTACATGACATAAACTCAGCAGCAATGATGAGTTTCCATTAGATCAATTCAGAGAATGTATACTGAAGTGAGTCCCGGAATGTATACTAAAGTGAGTCCCGGAAGGGAGAAGGGTGGTATACAAATTCAATAAATAAATAAAATAAATAAAAAATTTGATGCAAAGATTATGGTCCAATGCTTTATGGTGCTCAGTTAGCACCATTCTGTAATTATAACTCCCTAGGAACAATCCTAAAATGATTCCCACCAGCAATTTTTCATGTACCTCAATGTGTACCAATGGTGGTTGGAAGTAGAATCACTGAATGCAGAAGCAAAGGTGTAGTTACTTGCATTTAATTTTTGACTCAAGTGTCATTTTTTCCAACAATCTCTTGAGTTTGACAGATCAATTTCAGTGCTCCTGGAATCTGCTAGTACTCAAAGACCTTGTCTCTCTTGGCTTTCTTGGGCTTCTACTGTCTTCAGAATATAAACAAACCTTCCAAATGATCAAGACCAGATTGCTTGATATTGAACAACAAAATAAACTTAGTTTAATTTCACATCATTTAGAACACCCAAGCTAGGAACCAAATAAATATTTAATCATTCTTATATCCCCAGCTCAGCAATGAGCCTTTTTAGAGCCAGACATGATGCTTTACCTACAGCAGTTCTCAGTGGCAGCTTAGCCAAAATTCCTCTTTCTATGAAAACACATCCCTGTAATTCAAATGCTATAGAAACCACCCAACATGTTTTGTTGCATTGCTCATATTTTATCAAGATAGCTGTCAATCTCTCATCTTTCTTGTCGGAACATCTGCCAGGATGATAAGTTTTATCTTGCTTTTCTTTTATCTGACAATAAGACTAATGTCATATATAGTGGTGCTACATAGTTATTAAAGTATGCAAACAAATTACTACAGAATTAGATCTGCTATAACAAAGAATAAATACGCCCAAGCTGAATTATGTTGCATGTTATAATATATCACTAAAATTTTACATATGGTTTTCAATTAGTTTTTATTATCCTTTTTTTGTGCCTGCTAATCAATTTTTGACTCCTAGCAACTGCCTGGACATGTCCTGCATTTTTCTTGGCAAGATTTTGGAAGCAGTTTGCCATTGCTGCCTTCCTAGAGCTGAGAGAATGAACGTCACCCACTTGGGACTAGAATTCACAGTCTTCTGGTTTCTAGCCTGGTGCCTTAACCGTTACACCAAACTGGCTCTTATTGTTGTAATGTAATTTTGCTGTCCAACTCTTTATTGTTCTGTTTATCAGTTTGAATAGTGACAGGAGAGGCATATAAATTTAATACATAAATAAGCATGTCTGTGCGAGTGCATGCAGTAATGAATAATAAAAAACACAAAAGAAGGTGGCGCATGTGAGCGCCCTCACATTTGCGAACCAGTAGCAAAAGTAAGTGAATACCATCCCTAAATTTTAATTAGATTGTTGTTCTTGAGACTTGCTCATGTTATTTCAATGATCTAAATTCAAAACAAAAAAAAGTGATGTTTCTTTTTGAATATGCAGAATAGTGCAGGTTCATTAACATCATTTGCTTCAGCTTGACTGATATATATTCATTTCTGTCAAATGCGTTTTGTAGATAGAAACACACATGATAAATAAAGATATGCTTAAAACATCTTTCTTTAAATGTAGGGACTACCAAATAGGAAGTAGGAATAATAATATGTTATCATAAAGCAGACAGGAATAAGTTTTGCAGATTTAGTGTGTTAAAAAACTTTTAAGGCAGCTGGGAGTTCATCAAAATGATTCCTTACTATGTATTCTTGGTTTTGAATTACAGTTCTGGTATTGTTGACCTGTTTTGAGGCATGTTTATAAGAAACCATGACATATTGATAATACTGTAGTCTTGGTTCTCAAAGGATTTTTAAATATATGGAACCTGAGGTTTTGACTCTCAACATGTGGCCAAGCTTCCATTCTTCCAAACTGTGTTTGGATATAAATTACAGTTTATACATTTGTACAAACTGCAGTCTTTCAGCTGTTCATCTGAGCTTTGACACCAGACTACTCCATATAACTTTTTCATCCTAGTTGTAAGCCCAAAGTTATAAACTCACACTTTAAGCCTATTTATTTGTTTCCTTTAAAGAAGCAAGACGGTAGGTTAATTTTGAAACTAGTTTTAAAACTTTCATGTATTCCTGCATTGATCTCCCATAGGGACATTTCATAATTTTCAAAAGGTACAAGACATAGTGAAGGACTCTGAACACTCTTTTTTGTAGGAAGGATTAAAAAAAAAATAATAATAATACATTTTCAGCACAGAGGAACCTGTGGATTGAAATACAACCTTGAATTTGTAGTGTCAGCATGGAAGTCAGAAGAATTAAAATCTTTTTAACAGTTTCTTTCCCTTGCTCTCCTTCTGTAAAAGGTAGCTTCAAACTCAGCTCTGTTTTGTTCGAAGACAAAAGGAGCTGCAGTTGCTGTGCTAATGCAGAATGTGTCTCTTCGATAACCTGGAAATTTCATATTACCAAGGCTTTTTATTCATTTATATGAATAAATAACACATCAACAAAAGGATCTTATTGTTACGGTTCCTCCAGACTTAATTCTATCAGGGTCAATTCAAATGAAACAGGAGTAACTGGAATGGTTGCCTTGCCTTAACTGAGCCCCCACATCTGAAACCACATGATTCCAAAATCTTCCACCATGCCACCAACATGCAGAATCCTCCTGCCTTTGTAACCCTACATACTTTGAAGAGCAGTCTAGCATAGTGAGTCAGCAGCTTAGCCTCACAAGGTGGGGGTGACCTTAGAGATCATCTAGTGCAACCTCTTGCTCATTGTTAAAATCTGGCAAAGAATTTCTGACAGATGACCGTCCACCTTCTTTTTGAGATACCTAGCATAGGGGAACTCACCATTTCATCTGGATGTCCATTCCAGTAATAGTTTATACCAGGGGTGTCAAAATAATGACCCGTGGGCCGGATCCAGTACACGATGTGATCAGATCCAGCCAGCGAGCCCTCCTGGAAAATATAAGGGAGTGGTCTGTGTCACTATGGGCTGGTCTACCCAATGCAAAGAGGAAAGATTGGGCTGGTGTCGCTTCAGTCCAGTCTACCCAATGCAAAGAGGAAACATGCCAGCAGTTTGGAGAGTGGCATCGAGCTGGCCACACCCATCCAATCAGCCATGCCATCCCAGTTTTCCAAGATCAACCACAGCCCACAGGGTTTAATTCAGTTTAAACCCCTGGCTTATACAGTCCATTTTCCCTTAAGATTTCACAAAAAACAATACAAGTGTTACATTATGGCCTGGTCCAATGACCACTACATACCCTTTTCAGAAGCTGGGAGAAAATTCTTCTACAAGTATTTTTACACAAGGTATCTCCTCTGTGACATTTCTAATAATTCTGATCATGGAGGCACCCATAACATTTTGCTTTTATTGGGACTTTTGAGATGTGGGTAGCTAAATATTATTCCCTCATTATTATTGTGCTTCACATTTTTTTTAACTAACTTTTTATTTTATTTTATAACATACAAAAATTCCAATTTCATTGAATAGTATGTTGTCTGAGTACAAACTATTTTAAGAAATAATTATTGAAGTGTTCATAACAATATTCCTTGCATTAATATCAATTATATTAATATTAACATTAATAATAATAGTCATAATATTTATTTAACCAAGTTAACATATCTTCCTTATATCACTAATCCTTCCCTATATTTCCAACATTTTGCAGATTTATCCTTAAACAACTTTCCTAACCTTGAGGGTGGAAACGCCATCTATAAACATTTTATGAAGATTTTCTTTGTATGCAGTAGACATTGTTAATTTATAATTTCTATCCCATAATTTCTGCCATTTATCTGACTTAGTTGCTCACCACTGTTCTTGGGGGAGGAAATTCCACCTCCTCATCTTTGAGTCCCACTTTCTCACAGATTTATTTTAAAGGGATAAATTTCACAATAGGAGTTGGAAAATCTCAGCCAGATTGATCACATTGTTTCTCAAATTCTATGCTTGCTGCATCAGTTGGCTGTCACCGCTCCAGTCAAGCACACAATGGCCATCTTTTTCTGCCCCCGAATTGAGAACTTCCTCCACATCAAACAAGGAGTATGTGGTCTCCTTGCGCTCCGCTGTCCTATCTTCATCACCCCTCCAGAGTGATTTGGGTCCCTCAGAACCTCCTGGCAGGTCGTAT
>JANHFK010002834.1:126432-136596 GCA_036250565.1 Sibynophis collaris | reverse complement strand
GGGCCTCCTTATGGGTATGGGCACACACATGCGACCCCTCCACCCTCCTCCTTTTGGCACACGAAGCAAAAAAGGTTAGTCATCACTGTCTTATGTTCTACATTCTGGTCAACCACAGTCACATTCAAGAGTTATAACTCAATATCCTTGGTATATGTTGGTACAAAGGATCCTTAGCGACATCTTTTGAAATAGTATAAAGTACAATGTCTCATTCTGTCCCCTTTTCATATAATAAATGGATTTTCATTGCTATATGCCAGCCAGAGTAACAATAAATAAATTGTTAATTTATGTATTGATTAAACATGCACTATTTTAACACACACACACATGTTTAACTAATAAACAAACAATAACAAACAGTTTCACTACTGGCAAAGATTTTGAATGGGGGATTATTTTAAAGAAGCTTTTGGTCATGGTTTTCACTTCTCTGGCAATCAAATGATAGTTCACTGAAAATCAAGGACACTTTTCTTTCTTTCTTTCAGTATTAGCATTGCAGTTCCTCTGCAGCAAAATAAAATTATTAGTTCTAGGATGCTCCCATCTCAATGCACTCACCATGTGTTCAAGGTCACTGGGGCTATTTAAAAATCTATGCAACTAAAAACTGCTATTTTATCCCTTTAAACTAAATTGGGATATCCTTAATCAGCAGCATTTGCTATGAGGAATGACAGTACATAAAATGATGACTGTTTATTTGGATTTCCAGAATCTTACCTTACCTTTTGTTTAATATGGGAAGGAGGGAGGGATGCTGCCAATTCAAATATATACGGGAGAAAAATCATTTTATGATTTTTACCCTAAGCAAACAGAATGGATTCCCTCTAGTATAATTTCTAGCACTTTGTCCCATCTTGTTTGAAAAGTGCCAAGCTATTTGGCATCTACCACTACCTCTGGGAGACTATCCCATGATTTAATAGATCTTGGTGTTAGGAAATATTCTCTGTACTGCCAGTTTATTCCTTCGGGTGTCTATTTTAGCTGAAGGGAGAAGTCAGATTCTGGATGCTACTACTGATATTTCAAATACTGGGTTAAGGTAGCCAAACGCCATCTGGTTCCCAGCTGGTACTTATATTTTGAGACACCTAAAACTCTTCCAACCCTTTTTGGCTCATCTCTGCTTCTGAAAACAGCTCCTTAATCATTTTAATCACTGCATTGTTTTGCTATCTGGAACATTCCTTTTGTGTATACAATTATTGGAAGGAAGAATTTAATTATAGTTCAGAACCTGTTATTATTATGAACAAAACAGTGGAGTAGCTTTTTTCACTCTGCATTGCAGTTTAATTATCTTTAACAAGTTTTAATTGTCTATCTTTCCCCACTCCCCAACAGATAGAAATGTACAACATTCCTTGAAAGATATGGAGATGGTTGGAAAGGAATTGAAAACATGGTGGTCTACTTGTACATTACAAAAGGAAACAGATATATTTTTAAAAAAATTAAAAGACATCATAAAATCTTCACAAATGTTTAAATCTAGACATTTTAGATAATCAAATAATACTACCAAATTGTGATATCAAATGGGAAAAAATAATTATTCTACCATAAAATAAGAGATAAAAGTCCAAAATCATTTGTTGTCTTGCATGATAAAGAATAATAGCTCTTATAATTAAATAGTCCTAATTCTAATCCTCAACCTTGACTGACACGGATTTCCAGAGGAAAAAATGGCTGACTGAGGACAGCTCCCTGAAAAGCGGAGCTGACAACCATGATAAAGAATGAACAGCTGATGAGTAGACCACTGGTCAAACCTTTCCAGACAAAGATAGAAGATCACCCACAAGTGTTTCGGAAAATTGCTTCTCATGAGGGGATCACAAGACACTAGTTTCCCATGATTTTAGCACTGAATGATGAGGGAATAGCTATCATGGTCACAACTGCAGTCAGCGCCTTTAAAAAGATGCTACATTTGCAAACCTCCTTTTCTAATCATGTTAAAAAATTCCTTGTTAACTACTTTTCATCTATTGGAAAGATGTTTGGATTGACAAGTCTTAAAACACTGGGTCAGTCTGCTTTCAAACCTTAATGAAATAAGATGTTAACTATAAGCTTAAAATACTTAAAAAGTGACGTAAACAGCAAAAAGCCAATTAAGACATTGATTTTAGAAAGGTATAAATGGATTAAGGGTTCAGATAATTTTGAAATAAGATTTTGGAATTAATTATAAAGAATACTTCCCAAGAGAGAGTGGACTTGGTTTGATATTTTTTCTATGACATCATAAAGAAAACCAATTTTAAAAATTGGATACTAAGTGGAACTAAATATTTTAATTAAAGGAAAAGAATATAAACCTGATTATTAGCTTAAACCCGATTAAATACAAAATATTACAGCACTGGAAATACTGAGAGACACTTTTGAAAAATGAAATCAGAGTTTAATATCAGAAACGTCAATACAGATGTTTGCTTCTATGGATAGACTGTGTCCAAAAGATGTTTGGAAGAAATGGTAGAAGAGGAATAACAACAATAATGCTTCATCCTCAATTCTAATCACTTTAACTGTTCTAATGGTGACAAGGATGTTTTCCTCTTTGTTTCAACTGTATATTAACTCCACCACCTGTGGTGGCAGTAATGGAATTTTTCTTGACAGCAGCTAGCTTCCAGCTATTCCAGAATGTTCCAGAGGCAGCCTCATTGCAAGGGATTATGGGAATACATTGTTTCACACAAAGGAACTACATATAGAGTGAGTGTCCTTATCAATTACCACATTAGCCACAGAATGCTGCTTCTTTTGTCACATTCAGGGCTGGAATGGCAGCAACTAGCTGCTGAAAAATTTATTACAGGCGGGAAACTGATATATACCTTGTTTTCCCCAAAATAAGACATCCCCTGATAATAAGCCCAATTGGGCTTTTGAATGCATAGCAATAAGACCAAGTGCTTATTTCAGGGTTCAAAAAAATATAAGACAGGGTCTTATTTTTGGGGAAACATGGTACTTAAATGATGAACGAAAGAGTAAAAAAATGACAATTGAATCAACAGTGATGAACTCTTTAAATTTTTGAGGAATTACAATTCAACAAAAACAATAAGCTTGCTAATTAGAAATTAATGAGATTGCATTCTCTGAATATTTTTTTAAAAAATTAATCAGAGATTAAATGCATAAAGATGCTAACTATGGCTGTACACAATAGACTAGACTTACATTGTTTGAGTTCGGAAGCCCTATAGATCTATTAATTAATAAATTAATTAATAATCAGTACCAACTGATTTTTCCACGTTTGTTTTGCTATGTAATTTAAACCATAGTTCCAGTTCTGGTATACGAAAGAAGGCAATAGCTGGTATTACTATATCTGTGACATACTAAGCCATGGTTTTATGCAGAAAAGCTATCAATGGAATCATTAGGAGTTGAGCCAGCTTGATGGGACACAATCAATCCACACCATGATTAATGTTCACAAAGAAAAAGAAAAGCTTCCCTCCAGATAACAAAGGAAAGAAGGAAGGGAAGTACAGATATCTGAGCGTGCCATTTCTG
This sequence comes from Sibynophis collaris, assembly GCA_036250565.1. NCBI lineage: Eukaryota > Metazoa > Chordata > Lepidosauria > Squamata > Sibynophiidae > Sibynophis > Sibynophis collaris. The sequence goes on along the minus strand of JANHFK010002834.1, from coordinate 133,038 downwards.
CTTTGCTAGCTGACGCTGATCGAGAAAGAGTTCTGTCTCTAGTACCCCCAAAAGGAAATCAGTTCTTTCGCATGTGTGCAGCAGATTGGGAAATGATGTGGCATTTGCATTAATGCAACAGCAATGAATGAAAGGAAAAATTGAAGCCAGATTACCTCCACAAAGCAATTTCACAACAACAGCAAACAGTGTCGGCTACCCTTTTAAACGTTACTGCGTTTTTAAGCACTGTTGTCGTTCTCCCATCCTCCTTAATATTTAACAAAAGAAACAGACAAAAGAAGAACCTTATACAGCTGTAGAATTCAGCTAATATGAAATAATTATTTGCCACTTTCATAGGCAGACTAAGTACATTTTTTTTTAAAAAAAGAGCTATCATAAGGGCAGGTTGACTGATGATTCTTCTTCCATTTCATCACCATGTTCCAGAAAACCTCGTACTTAGCTCAGGAGGCAAAACCCATTTATCCTCCTTGGATGGCTGAAAGCAACAGACTGTAGAGTTTAAGATGCTAGGATTTTGTAACTTAATCATGTGCATTAGTAAGTGCTATCTTTTATCCATCCTGAAATGTATTCGGAAATCAGATTTTACTACAGCAGTTTGCAGCAGTCGGCAAATGGTGCAGAGAAATAGGAAAACAGGTTTTGCTGATCCCATGTTTCTTCGAATGCATTAATTTCTCCAAATAATGGCGCCTTCTCTCAAAGAATTTAAGATGTTGAGCCCCAACTTCCCATCATTATGGCCTTGATTAATTAGATCTGCCAAGCAGAAACTGCTGCAAATCCAGCACTTTCTGAAGTTCAGGGCACTGAGTTGGGCTCTTCACTACGGATATCAGACTGGATCACTTTTTGTTGGTCTTTTAGAAGATTTTTAAATTGTATCAGAGAGCTTTTTCCCTGTTGTGAACATTAGAATTTTCATTTCTGTTTTACTGTTATTAGTTTCTGTTGCATGTTTTTTTTTCTAATTTCTATTGCATTCAGAGTTGTTTTATTCCTACTGCATTAATCTGTATTTGTTTCATGTAAATCACTAAGAGTCTCTGGATTCTGCTTAGAAATGTGTTAAATAAAGTATCAAATTAGGACATTTTTTTTACTAGGACAAATTCTTTACAAAAGTCTAATATTGCTTGTTCTGACTTTCAGTGCTGTCAAGGGAATCAATGTTTTCTTCATCACAGTTACCTGATGCTTTAGATGGAGGTAATTCTTTAATTGCAAAATGACCATCTGGAGGGAGGCATCTAACTGGATATTTTTGATTCCTAACTATCCAAAATTCATAAAAACAGAAAAGAGAAAGAAAATACCTGGAACAGATTAAGGACCTGTCCATTCCAACATCCTGTTTCCCACAGAACGACCTGCCAGATGCCTCTAAAAGCTCATAAATAAGGCATGAGCACAATAGGTTCACCCTACCTCTTTCCCCATAAGTGGTAGTCAAAGTCATGTCACCAGAGATACAATTATTCATTATGACTGATGGTCTGTCTCTTCCACAAATCCCCCTTTTAGTTATGTAGGTTGGGGCCCAGCACCAGGTGTTATGGTACCTGCAGAAGATGCTGCCTGCAGGTTGAAGTAGGAACTCACTTGAATCCCCAAGTGAGATCACCCAGGCCCACTGAGATAACGCTAATCCATTCCTGTCAGGTTAAGCTTTCCGACAGCGTGGTATGATTTATTTTAATTTTCTTCATTGGATTCTGGAGTTTACTGGCAGGCACAAGTTCTGTTCCTCATTCAGCCTTTGCTGCAACTCCTGAATGCTGCTTCAACTTTTGCTATCAGCTTCTCTCCCTACTCCCCTCCCACCACCCAAATCTCCTACTTCAGCATACTTAAATTGTTCTCCCGTTCAACCTCAGGCAGATGCAAAGAGATCCTGCTGTGCCTTTTGCCCACATTGCGGTAATGACAGGCAGCTTTGGGGCTTTCGAGAGCAGCAGGGGTAAATTTTCCATCCTGTCAAAATCAATTCTGCCAGCCGGCTTCTTGATGGGGGATGGTGCTGCCCCCTTCCTTCATCCAGATGGCAATGCACTTCTCACATCATCGCAGCCCCCTCGAATCCCAATGCACGCTCCCTGGGGCAGCCTTAAGCAGAACCAAAGACCATGTCTCCTTCTTTCCTCGAGCCATAGTTCTTCAATCTTTACAGAATGAGGGAAAGGGGAATAAAGTGTCCTGATTCTGGGAATGTTTTGCTACGCTTGTTCCTGCCATTTCATGTGCTCCCCAGGCTTCTCAATTGACCAAAGATTCACCGTCAACGCTTCTGATTGCAGTTTTACCCATGAAGTTTGTAGGGCAGGACTAATGTGTGTCATTAATGCATCATATAAAAGAGGATTCTGCAAAGATAGATTGAATCGGGGATATCTTGCCTCTCTGTTTTGTTTATATCTGTTGTCAGTAGATTTCTAAATAAATCCCTGGGTGGATTTGCAAAGTTACTTTAAGCATGGTTTTTCCCATCCTAAGCAGATGAAAAATGAAAAATAATGAATGCAATAGAAAGTAGTAAATAAATAACATGTAAAGCATACAGAATCAGTATTTCACTGTATAATGGATACCTAAAATCAGACTGGTACAAGTATTAGAAATACCTGGGGGGAAAGAAGTATCTTTGCTGGTGCTAAAAAGATATTAACTGAGTTTAAGCAATTTTATTCCCCCTTTTCCCAGATCAATAGGGAAGGGAAGGAGGTGATTTTCATGTAGTATGTAATGGATCTACACACACATACACACACACACACACACACACACACACACACACACAAACCGGATTATCATTACTCTATTAAGTTTAACAGGGAAAATATAAGAGGCTTCTAGTGAATTTTGTGTGTGAGAGAATTGGAGTCATTCTTGTTGCAAGGATTACTAGAATAACTTCCCCCAAATTAATGCTTGCCAAATGGGCATGACCTATGATTTTCCAGAATGTTGAGCTTCCTACACATGATAGTGCAATGGAAGATTGCAGAGTTGGAGTTGAAAGCCAAACTTATTTGCCCAGACTCTGACTTTGAAAAAATGATGGGAAATAGTCAAACCTAAAGCCCATTTTCCTTCAAGTAGTCAATCAAAATGAAGTGGCAAACACCAGTTCGTTGCTCTTCTGGCAATGAGAATTACTTTAGCCCATGGTTAGCGACTCTCATAGGGCCTGGGAAATATTTCCTTCCAGTGCTAGATGACTTTGTTTACGCTATATTTTGGCTTTGAGTGTTTTGTACTGCCATGTTTTTTGTCTTCCATAGGAAATCACCTTATGTATATGTTTTGACTTAATTTTTTTCAGGTCAAACTATTTCTTTTCTTTTTTTTTCTTTGCTTTGATAAAAGAATGGACATTGAAGAATTTAACCAGACTTAATACAATGGCTTCTGTTCACGTTACACATGCGTAGGAACAACTAAGTGCAAATGTAGAATCACTATATTTAAGCTGGAAAAAAATCCAGATGATCAAAAGATAGGTTAGAAGATATATAGTTTTACTGCCTTATAGTAATCAAATGTAAATTTTCAGCCCATATATTTTAGTTTTAACACATACAGCCACACTATATTTATCTCTTGAGGCCAGGGCAATTATGATCCCAGTTAGTCACTAACAGTAAACTATTGATAATGGAATTACAGGAAGGATTGTATCTCAATAGGAAAGCACATGCTTTCCATGCAGAAAATCCATGGACAATTTCTGGTATTTCTAAAGAGACTTGAAAAAAGTCATGTTCACAATCTGCAGAGCTCCTGCCAGTCAATATTAACAATCTTGGACTAAATGAACCAATCATTCTGTGGTCTTAAAAAGATAATAATGTGGTTTTTAACTGTCTCACTGCTGCCTAGGTACTATCCAACCAATTTCTCTGAACATCTTATAAATAGGAATTGGAACGTCTGCATTAGTTTTATTATTTTTTCTATAAATGTTGTGTTATTTAACTAGTTTATTGTTATTTGGCCCTTTCTCCCAAAACTATAACTAGGTTTCTCATTTATTTTTAATTTACCTGACCTGCATTTGAATTTATAAGTAATGTGAATTTTCAGATAGGGAAAAAAAGTAGCTACAAGTGATTTTAAAATGCAGACTTAATGCAAAGCTTAACTAATATCTGTCACCCAGATAAATATAAAATTAAATAATATTTTTATAGGGAATGGCACAAGGACTAATTTAAATAGAATATTTGGTACACATACACTATTAAGTAATGTAGTAATAGATGAACAAACCTTCAATAATATACACTTTCCTACACAAATTACATTGAAAGGTTTTAATTCACTTTTTATATATATGACAAGGAATCATTCCACTGATTTCATTACGTTAAGAGCCAGCTTATGGAACTCTGTTGTGGATCTTTTTTTCTTCTTATCTTAACACATTCGACCCACCCTCTAATCTGCATCTATCTTTCCTGACATCTAATGTATCAGCACAGCTTTTAAAACAATGGCAATAGCAACAAATAAACAATTCCATTTTTTAAAATTAAAAAAAATCAAATTTCTGCAATCTAATGATCTTTGTAATAAATACCATGCTTCTCTTGGTATGAAAGAGTGGTACTCAAAGACATTTAGAGAACGGAAGATTGGGAAAAGCTACAGGATAGCCAATGAATTAAAAATCACAATATACGACAAAGCAGCATCAATATTAACTCTCCATCTGGTGTGTCCCCCCCCCCAAAAAAAAAATACACTGCTGCTTTCCTAATATTGGTTGAAATAGAAAGTCCTTCACTTGTTTCTGGAAAGGGAGAAGGTAGATTACTTTTGGAAGGTAATATTATCTCAAAGAATGTTGAACGTTATCCACAAAGTTTTCAGCAGACCTGTCACGGCTCAATTTGCTGACAGCTAAAATGATTTGCTTATCCAGAAAAGCTTTGGTGAACAACAATATTCAGCTTCAGAGCTGGCTGAGGAGTATGATTTGTGTGTGTATGTTGGGGGTGTGTGTGTTGTCTTCAGTCCCACTGAGCTGGTCTTCACTTGGGCTCAGCCATATCCGTCTGAATGTTACATGATCATCTCTCAAGCTGTTGCTTATACTGCAGCATCGTCTGCAATGCTCTGGATTACTAGAAAGAGGCCTGAACTCTAACCACTGTGGGACTGCTCCATACACTGCACAAACCTTTCCTTTGGCATATGCTGTTCACTGAGAAAGCAGGCACCACTGTGCTCAACTGTTGAGTGAGAATCACACTGCATGAGACATTAAGTTAGCAAGTGATTTACATATGTAATTTATTAATGTGTGTGCACCACATGTGTGCCCGAACTAGGCTTTTCCAACACAGGCACACTGAGAAAATTTATGAAAGTTGGGGAATTGCATTCTCCTTCACATGGATTTATATGAACACTCAGGGCCACTCTGTCACAGTGTGGGTTTTTTTTTTTCCCAGTTTTTTTTTCTCCCCCAACAAATGCATTTTCTTTTGAGGAGTTAACAAGCATCCAGCAACAGATGGCAAAGGGAAAATGCTTGCTCTGCTGCTTGTACGTACAGCTCTAACAGTATCTCCCAATATATGTTCAGGTGCAAAATCGGACAAGGAACGTAATAAATGATAACATCCCAGAATTTCCAAAATGGACTACAGGAGCTAGTCCATAACTGAGGCCAAATTTCTGTTGCTAAGCAAAACATTGGTTAAGTGAGTTTTGCCCCTATTTTACAACCTTTCTTGCTAAAGTGGTTAAGTGAATCACTGCAGTTGTTAAGTGACCAACACGGTTATTAAATGAATCTGGTTTCCCCATTTATTTGCTTGTCAGTTGGTCGCCAAAGGGAATCACATAACCCCGGGACACTTCATCATCAAAAATATGAGTCAATTGCCAAACATCTGAACTGCGATTGCGTGAGGATGCTTCAATGGTTGTAAGTATGAAAAATGGTTATAAGTTACTTTTTTCAGTGCCATTGTAACTTTGAACAGTAGCTAAATGAAGTGTTGTAAGTCGAAGCTTTATAGGTAATCCATATAATACAATGAGAAGTGAAAATCTTCTTCTTCAAGGAAAAAAAAAATATTCCAGTTGCCCTTAAAAAAAACACTTTTGAGGCCATACAATAGTTATAGAAGGAAAGACCAGTCCTGTTACTCATATATTATAAAAGAGTAATCCAAATGTGATTCAATGCTCACTTGATTCAATGTTCACTTGATTCAATGCTGAATTCATTCAAACTTGATAATACTAAGATTGCAGGCAGAGATATTATCTGGAAAGTTAATTATATGACAAATAAGGAATATTGTTAGAGACATTTCTTGGATTTATTATTTAATTGATTTATGTAACGTAAATAGGATTGGGAGACGGTCACTTGTTTCAGCAGGCAAAAAGGGGAAATCACTTTTTTCTCTCTTTGCTGAAGTGTTATGAAAAATCCCTCTTGCATGGAAAAATTGTCAATGCCAATTTGCTATTGTTTAGGTCTAGGTTTGTACCCCAGTTTTATAGGAAGGAAGGAAGGAAGGAAGGAAGGAAGGAAGGAAGGAAGGAAGAAAGGAAGGAAGGAAGGAAGGAAGGAAGGAA
>JANHFK010002834.1:87419-98596 GCA_036250565.1 Sibynophis collaris | reverse complement strand
ATAAGCAATAGATTGAAACTAATCAAGGAAAGAAGCAACCTAGAACTAAGGAGAAATTATAACAATTATAACTATTAATCAGTGGAACAACTTGCCTCCAGAAATTGTACGTGCTCCAACGCTGGAAGTTTTAAAGAAGAGATTGGACAACCATTTGTCTGAAATGGTATAGGGTTTCCTGCTTGAGCAGGGAGTTGGATTGGAAGACCTCCAAGATCCTTCCAATTCTGTTATTCTGTTAGACCTTATTCTTCCCTTAGACACTGAGTTAAGCCTGACTTTATATGGTCCTATTGTGAGTCATCCTGAGTTTGATTTTGTTGTTGTTGTTCATTACTTCTGGGAGCTTTTAATTGATTATTAGTACATTTCAAGTGGGATAAATCAAGTAAGTCTCACTGTATTTCTGGCATGGCAGGCTCAGTTTCTATGTCAAATTCTGCAGTGGCGGCAATTTTTTTTGAATATTTTCATCCTTTAGGATTCTAATGAATCCTATCTTTTCTAAGATATGTAACAAATTGCCACTAGTTTTGGATCTGCTGAATTGATATAGAATAGAATAGAAAAGATTTGGCATGTCTCTCCCTTCAAATCTTGTAACTATTTTCAGACCTAAAGAATCTTAAATCAAATAATTTAGGGATTCATTGATTTGGATCTCCCAAATATATTTTAGTCACCATGGAAGTTAAACTTAATTAGGACCAGTATTGGATTAGTAACATGGTAGCAGGGGTGAAATCTACTTCCCTTCCCTACCGGTTTGGAAGTGTGCGCCACCATCACGTATGACTTTTGACCCTCTGCACATGCGCAGAAGGCTTTGCACATGCGCAGAGGGCTAAAAACCCGGAAGTAACGATGTCTTACGCTGCTGCTGCTACCGGTTCACCAAACCACCCGCTGTCGCTATTGGCATGCGCAAGCCGCACAGAATCTGCAGGATTTCACCACTGCATGGTAGATAATTAAAGTAACCAAAGGAAGGCAGGGAGCCAAATTGCAAGCCTTTTGCAGTTTTTTCTTTTCTTGAGGTGTTGATTGTTCTGGATACTGGAGCAATTTATAATTTAATGTCTGTATACATTTTGATTACAGAGGATATCTCATTTTCCAGATAATGTTTGCTGCTGTAATAATGTACATCAACTAGAGGATATTCCTTGTCTCACTTAGTTAATACACACATTTGTGAATAACGTATAACTTTCTTCAGTACTAGTATCTACTTTGTGGGCAAGTGAATGCTATCTATTTAGATAGTGTGGGATGTGAAGAGAACCTCTCTGAGGCTACAGGTGTATATTTCCTCATCGATGAAAATAGCTGCTTTGCAAATTCCCTTTTCCCTATTGAAAACCAATAAAACTTGTTTAAAAATAAATAAATAAATAGCTGCTTTGATTGTTTGGTTCTCAGTGCTAATAATTTGATAACTTGCATGGAATTTCCTCATTCTATTTCTCAAAATTTAAAATACAGCATACATTACATTACATTATGTACATTACATATGTAACAATATACATACATTATCTATGTATATATATTATATATGTGCATAATATATTGATGGGATGCTGTATTTTAAATTATATTACTTGAACTTGGACACATATCTTGAGTCTGAGTTTTATGTGAGCCAGGATGCTTTACTATCATTTATATTTTCCCCATCCCCCATTATGCCTTGGGAAGCACCTCTACTTTGCCTTGATGTCCAGCAAGTCTTAGCTTGCTGAATTCAACACATGCCACTTTTTAAAAAAATCTGCAGAATGGGGCTCTTATGCTACTTAAAGAAACATTTCTTCTCTCTGCCTAAAGTAGAGCACTATGAGTTGTGAGCACCATGCTCTTTCTTGTCTATAAAAGTGAAATTCCCTGTTTCCTGAGAGTTCACTGACATCTCACCCTTGACAGAGTATCATCAAGAGCCTTTCTGATGGACACTTTTCTTTTGAGAGATCTGCACATTAGTGACATCATAACTGGCTACTTTTCTATGGATGTTTCAGAAAGAACAGGTGCCTCATTCAGCCAGGTGGATTTCTGTTTTAACCTGATAACCTGCCTCGCCTCTAGTATAGCTTACAGGTTTGCTATTCTACTTGTTACGTAAAACACAGAAAACTCTTAACAACAATAAGTTACTTAAACCCATATTTCATCCACCTGAAATCTTGATTCTTTGTTCTTATGGACTAGGTCTTCATTGTGGAGTTGTGGAGAAAACTTCATTGCATATGTATAGTAGCATGGAGAACGGCTTTTTTCATGCCTAAAAGCTCCAGAAAGAATATTTTGCATAAGCAGAGAAACTTATTTGCTTGAAAGTTTACCTAACTAAGCCAAATATATTCATAGATAAAGTTCGTTCTTAAAATTGAGGTTTTTCTGTCTTAATTTTTGTACAGGAGTTTTGAGGAGGAAATAAAAAGCATACACATGATAACACTTTCATACAGCAAATTATCCTCTCACTGTCTACTCAAAGGTATGCTAAATTCTGAGCTTTGCTGTCTAACCATAAGGTTTCTTCAGTCATTGAAGGAAACTACGTATTTCCTAAATCACAGGATTATATAGTGGGCATAAAGGCCTGAATACCTGAGGAGTTTTTTGACAGCAGGGAAACTGATTAAATGGGATCACTTAAACACCTTTTTTTGGTCACAAGATTGATAAAGTTATTTATCAAATAACTTATATTTGTAGTTGCCAGATTAGCTGCTCAAATTATGTAATTGCCCAGAGTAGCACTAAGAATTAGGGTACTATATAATAGTACAAATTTAGTTTTGTCTTGCTATTTTTTTACATATGTCATTAACTTCATCAGTCACATATAGTATAAGGATATATGTTGGTAGAATGTTCCAAATGGCATCCCTTGTAATCTTGGAAACCTCAAGATCTGAAATTGGAGTATTGGTAAATATTTCTAAGAATTTACCCTTTTCTCATTATTTTCTCACTGCTGTCCTGCGAATTGAATTGCCTTCATTTTCTAAGGACAGATTTTCAAACCTGATGTTGACTTTCAACAGTTTCACCAAAACAAGTTGATTTGAACAGAAATATATTACATTTTATTCATGAGAAATACATTCCACTGTAAAAGAGGACTAACACATACGGTGGGTAGCAAGATTTAAATGATACAAATCTCAGAAGTCTTAACTAAATATAGTAAATTCTTCTCAAGGCTGTGTGAATGACAGCTTCTTATTTTGAGGTCATACAGGAAATGCCAATGTTTCTATTCCATCCTTTAGCAGTTCTTGAAGATGTTGAAATAGAGTTTAAGGGCAATTTGCATGTGGATTAGTGGTTCTTTTAAAGAAGAATAGATCGTGGAATAGATTATAGGTTTTGATGAGGTGCAGAAATTAAGGGTAGGAAAAGAGTACTAAGAAAAATTATCAAGAAAACTTGGACAGGAGCAGAAAGCAAAAACAATTAAATATGGGAGGCAGTTATGAACACTATGGCAAGCTTCAAGTGATAGGGAACACTGCAGTCGGAAAATGGCACTTCCTGTTCTAGTGCACTGGATGTCACAAAAATAAACTCTGTCCTGGGCTGGTTTTTCTCATTCTTGCTTATCATGTGTCCCTCTTCTGTTCTCTTCTGTCTCTACAGAAAGTGATGCTTCCTACAGGTGCTGCATTCCGATGGTTTCAATAGGAACAAGAATCCCAAAGCTCTATCCTCCAGTGCAATGTCACTGCTTGCTTGTGTTGTCTCAGGCAAGGAATTTTTTGACGGAAATAAATGGATGCGCCTATGTCTCCTTTAGAACCAAAAATATTTTCTTGCAGATTTCATTCCTTTTTTTAATATAATTTTTGGCATTTGTTTAACATCTTTTAAGTACTAGTAAAGCATTAATGTTTTCAAATAATTTTTTTAAAGAATCCATAAAGTATCAAGATGTAATAGAGTATGGACAATCAATCAATTTGTTTTCCTGTGTTTTGGTGTTGATGTTGTTTATGTGTGGAAGATGCAGTTCTTGTGTAGAGAATGTAAATTTACAGTAACCTTTTAAATCTAGTTACTAATACGCACTACTGTAATTAGCACAGCAGTTTCTTCATTTATCTGATTGATTTCCATCATTAAAGAAAAATAGTGTGGCTAGTTTCTAGAATGCCTCAATTCATGTTTATAAATGAACATATATTTAAAATAAGGTAGTTTCTTTTCCCTAATTCTACAGATAAGACGAGATTTAATCAGCAAGATGTCTGGTCTTATAAAATGGAAATATATTGAAAACTGGCATTTTTTAAAAAGAAAAGCAAAAATAATAAAAATTAGAACAAATAAAATTGCATACTATAATAAACCCAGAACTAATTGCAATGATTCACTTTTAGAGACCATTTGGAAATATTGCTGGAATTCCAATGTAAGCTGTTGCAGAACCTGTGCTGAAAAAAATATAGAAGTCCTTTTTTATGTTGAAAAACCCCCATCTCCTGCTTTCTTACCATCTCTAATTGAAAGGCTGTTTGTAATGTTCTAGCAATTCAAGCTAAGCTGTTTTGTGAATAAAAATGAAAGCATGTTTTGTGTCATGGTTTTCATCTTCATTATTCTGTCCATCTTGGGTGCATGTCAGGTTGTTTGGTTGCTTGGGTGGGGGTACCAAGTCTAAAATGACCTGTTATGTGTTGTTTTTTCCTATAATGTTTTCCAATGTTGGCCTTTCTGGGCCTCAAAAAATGTAAACTGAGCGGGTTTGATAATACTTCAGCATTTTGGTTCTTATTTTTCATATAAGGTATTATACATGTTTAATAGTATGAATGGCATAATTTTATGTTTCCTTCTGCAGTCTACATATATAATTGATTATCTAATCTGATCATATTCCACAAATATATGATGTACTAAATCTGGGTTTGGTATAATCTTATTAACCATTTGGTTAGACAAACAATTAAACATTTAATAAATAAAATTATGTTTTAATCAGGCTACTCGATTTTAGAATTAGAAATCTACATAGCATTTATGTTGACAAATATATAGGAATAGAAGATATCTTGGGCCTTAAATCTCATAATCTGTATGTGGCTTCTGAGAGAATTAGGTATTTGCTTGAATTATGCTGCCAGCTGCAGTGTTCACAATCAGTCAGAGGCAGCCAATATATAGAATGGTCCAACTTGCTCTATAAGTCGCTGTCAATGAGTTCCACAGCTGACTTGGGTATTTGGGAAAAGCTTTTGCTTTTGTCTTTGCTTGCAACTCCTTTAATACAGGGGTCCACAATGTTTGAAAATGGACTGCGCAATCAATGGGCAAGCGGCATGCACATGAAACTCCACCATGTGAGTGGCGGGTGCTTGCACACAAAGCTTCATTCATACAAGTGGACCTTCATGCACAAGCTCCAGCCTCCTCCACTCAAGCGCCCTCAGTTCATGTGATGAGTGGAGCTTCATGCACGAGTGCAAAGGCCCACCATTCGCGCAAGTGGAGCTTCGTGTGTGAGCAAAAACTCCATTTACACCTGTGCCTGCCATTTGCCAGGCTGCCAAAGTGGAAAGATTGGGGACTGCTGCTTTAATAAAGCAATCCCTATTTTTAATTTAGAAAGCTCAGGTCACTGTCACTCAAAGCTGCTTGTCACTCAAAGCCCATAATGTTGCATTTTAACTTTTTTAATTTTGTAGAAGCAATTAATAAATTTTATATTTCATGAAGCAATGTCAATATGCAACAAACAATTGTATTTAAGTTTGTTTTGTCAATAAAAAATATTAGGTGGATGTTTAGAGATGAAACATACTGCTTTTGAAAAAGAGATTACCAATAAAAGAACATGCTATCTCAAGTTCATACAATTTGGGCAAACATTTTAGTGGAATTAAAAATTGAAGCTAGAGGACAGCTAATACTGAATTCCAAGCTAGTCAAGAATGCTTTTCAGGTTTGGTGGTTTTGGCTATAATATCCTTCCTCATTTTCTCTTCCTTCATGATATAAGAGCAACAAGTAATTTTATTGCTGGCAGGTGGGGAGAGAGATCCCCATTATTGTGCAATTTTAACCAGATTTTGCCCAAAACCCTAGTTCCCCTAACTCACTTTGGTGAATAAACAAGAATATGTTGTCACTTTCTTGTATAACTACAGTACAATAGTACAGCTACCACGAATCACAAATGTACATATAAGCGTGAAGATATAGACAATGCAAAGTAAAATTTTGTGGGTATCTGATAGGCTTTTGTGAGCCTATAATTCAATGTTCCTCTACATTTTAAATTCTGTCTGGATTGTAGAAGATGATGAATAAAAGCTACAGTATCCTAGCTACTGGGATGGACAATGGACAAACTAGGGTATGAATTTTTTTATTTTTAAAAAAAAATGATTTATAAGCCGCCCTTCTCCGGAGACTCAGGGCGGCTTACAATGCGCTAAGCAATAGCCTTCATACTTTTGTATATTTATACAAAGTTGGCTTATTGCCCCCCACAAACTGGGTCCTCAATTTACTTACCTTAGAAAGGATGGAAGGCTGAGTCAACCTTGAGTCAAATGGTATTGTACCATCAAATTAGATAACTCTATGAATTCTAACCTGCTCCAAAATATTTAAACATTAAAGAAACATCTAACTGGTACAAACGATTTATAAATAAACTTATAACCAGACAAATTGATATACTGTTTCAACAATTAATGCCGATTAACAGGCTCCTTGAACTGATAGATAAGCTACTGTGACCAAATGAACATTTAGTATAAACAGTTGCAGAATGATTTGTAAATCAGTACTTAATGAGTTCTTATACTTTTCTGCTCTGACTTTTAAGTGATTCTGGGCTTCTTGGTACCCTTTTCAAAAAGTTCATTTAACTTTATACTGCTGCTCATCATATTGTATTCATTTTCTAGTTTTTAGAGGAATATAATAGTAGCTCATTCATGCTCTCCTACAATCCAAAAAATAGGTCAGAAGAGAAGAGAAGAAGAGAAATCTTTATTTGTCTCTGGTGCATAAGCTTTCAGTGTACATGCAAGCAACAAATGTTAAATCACAATCATCGTAATAAAATACAATAATCAAAGATGCCCTTCCTCTTTACTATCCACTTAATGTGCCAGTCCTCCATTTTTTTGGTAAATATATAGTATATCACAGAAGTGAGAACACCCCCTCACATTTTGTAAATATTTAAGTATATCTTTTCATGTGACAGCACTGAAGAAATGGCTAAAATGTAAAGTAGTGAGTATACAGCTTGTAGAACAGTGTAAATGTGCTGTCCCCTCAAAATAATGCAACACACAGCCATTAATGTCTGAAAAGATATACTTAAATATTTACAAAATGTGAGGGGGTGTACTCACTTCTATGATATACTGTATATTAGGCCTCTTCATCGCTTCATGTTTAGTTTCAAAAACCTGCTTCAAAAATGCAGGAGTTGAAATGAACCTCTTAAAGCAACTGTCTCTTTTCAATTCAGATAATAACTCCAGAGGTCAGCCTCCTGATCTGGACAAAAGGAATAGCAGTTGTAAGGTTTTGTGGATAGGTGCTATGCTCATACCTTGCATGATCCACCGCACCTTTTTAGAACCGAAAATGAACTCTGGCAGAACAGTGATATATATCTTAGATGAAACACATTGATATAAATATTTGGGGAAAAAAACAAAAGTAATAGAAAAATAATCCTTAATTATTCAGTAAAAAAAAAAAGACCTCTAAACCATTTATGCCTTTTTCAAGATTTGTAAAAGATGAAAAATAATACAACTTGGATTTTTATAGGTTTTTTAAAAAATGCTTTGGCATATCCAAAATCTAAAAAGCCATAATATTAACTGACAAGGCTCTAGAACTTTGATTTGACGAGTTTCACCCAGAGAGATGCCCTATTACAATTTTGTAATTGTATTCAGAGAGCAAATATTTTAAGTAACCCAGGTTCCTATCACCTGACTTAACAGATGTCACTTCTTGCCAAAATGCAAATTCCTTGAGAAGCAGCATGTGTGTTCAGTGGTCTTTGCCCTGACTGAATGTGCTATGATTTTTTTTTCTTTCCTTATGGATGCATACGCTTTTGGCTGGCTAAATAGTTGGGTAGTCTTACTTTCTATTAATAGTATCAGAATTTAAGTCTATTAATTTTCTTCAAACTTAATGTCTTTCCCACTGGAAAGAACAAATCAAACTTTTAAAATGCCTCCTCCACTCTTCAAAAACTACTGCTGGGTTTTAAATTTATGTGATGCTTAGACTTAAGAACCTGTTTAATGTCTTTGTCACTGCTGGTATACCCATAATTTATGATCTTGACCCAAAGGTTACATCTGTTGATGCAACAAAGGGTAAATAGATTTACAGGATGTCTCTGAACACAGAATGGGTAGAATCTATGTCATCACCAAGCTACTACTAAAAGTCTTTAGGGGCAGAATACAGAAGTAGTGGGTGGACGAGCGGGTAATTAAAGTGAGCAATTAAAAAGAATCCAAGTTGGGTAGATTGAAATGATGACACTCTGCTTCTGTAAAAGCTATGGATATGAATCCATGGACAAAATTATAAACAATTTGAAATTTCCTTTTGTTCTCCTATTATAATTGTGCTTTCAAGATGACTTTTCCAGCTTTCAACTGGAAATCATTGTTCTGATGGCCCTGCATAAATAAGCTGAGCCCAGAAATGTATAAATCTCCATCTTTTTAGGAAAGTTTTGACAGTAGATAATAATATATTTGAGGTACAAGGCAGAAGAAAGGGAATGGTGTTTTGATCATGAGAAAGAAAGGGTTAAGGTTGACCTTTATAGAAATATATTTCATTCAGCCTGGTTTTTTTTTTTTTTAAAAGCGCTAAGTTTCCCATTTCTGTGGATGAAATGTGTTCCGTGTTAATAAGAAGTTTCCTGAAATGTTAATGTCTAATTCATGAGAGAGAGAAATTGTCACCTACAAGGGTATATTAAAAAAAAGGAGAAAGAATATAACTATACAAATAGTTTGTATAATGACTTTACAAACATGAATTATACAAATGAGCATTTCCATATCCTCGAAAGTTTTTTACCAGTGGTAATGAAAAGGGGAATTAAATTGTGCTTTTATTTTGCTGTTCTTATCTCCTGAGGCTAATTTAGGCGTTAAGAAAAAAAAAAAACCCTGTAATACTCATTCATTTTTCTCTGCCATGTTGTATGTTATTTTAAAGGTAATATCTTGGGTGTCCTTGCTTTTAAATGTAGATTTATTCTCTCTGGATGAAGGTAGGTGAAGCAGCTGCAGTAGAAAATATGAAAAATTACCATTATTTTTTTTCTTTGGGAACCCCTCCTTTATCTTACCTCTTCAGATAAAATTAAAGCATTGTTAGTGGTTGTAGAGTTGGATGGCCCTAGGCATCAAATGACAGTGTGCCACTGAGACCTTTTGGTATAAACAGCTAACTTTAATTTTAGCCTACATTATACACCTAGCCAATCCAGCCTGATCTCCAAAAGCTAAGCAGATTCATATTCAAGGAGCTCTAAGGTGCAGCGGCATCCATAACAAAGCAGTGACATTAAAATGACATGTCTATCATGATGTCATCCTGCAAATGATGTGATTATGGAGTTATGTAGGGCATCTGATACAAGAATGTGTTGTTTTTATTTGCAAGATGACATCAGGCTGCATCATTTGTCTCTTGTTGCTCCCCCATAGATACAGATGTTTATATGAGCAAATACCAGGGCATTTTGTGAGGAAGGAAGGAAGGAAGGAAGGAAGGAAGGAAGGAAGGAAGGAAGGAAGGAAGGAAGGAAGGAAGGAAGGAAGGACTTGCATACTGCTGCCAAGAACATTAGATATATTTTTAGAAACAGCAAGGAGAACTTACTGTACATTTTCATCACATCTAGAAAATATTTTTTTTGACAAAACAAGCAAGTAGTATATAATTTAGAAAATTGTAAAGATATTCCACATAATTACATATTCCACATGATGAGTGTATAATTCTGCTTTAATAATTTCATTCTTTGTGTTAATTGCATCTATTTGCCAAATGCACTAAGGATATGTACTGAACCTATGAATATATGTGTGTGTGCGTGTATGCATATGTATGTATACAACAGTATATGTCACTCCAGACATAAGAAATGACTTGTGCTTGCAGTATTTAACCAGTGGGCACTGTGACAAGATTTCAGAAACTCAAGTGGGACAAAATTAGTGCCTTAAGCTTTGCAAAAAAACCCAAAAAAACGTATGCATTAATACATAAATAAACTAGATTCATCTGCATAATCTATTTAGGACATATCATCATTACCTTGGTGCAGAATGTTGTTTCCATATTTTTTGAAGGAATAACATATACACACATAATTGCCGTTAAATCATTTAAACTGACACGAATATACATAGAAGCAAGCATATTTGAGGTCTTGTTTTTCCAAATGTGATTTTTTTTAATTCACTGTACAGGAAAATGATGCACCCTAGGAAAGATTTAAATGCATCCAAGACTGTGCATGGAATTTGATTTAAAACATCCCCCATCCTGTCAAAACTAAATTTATTTGGAAAATACATTAGGAAGAGGCAACCCTGCAAACTGTTTATCCTTTTAAGGCTGACCTGAACAATTTAGGAAATGCTCAAGAATACATTTTAGCAGTAAGCATCTCTACTTGGAACAATACATATCTGACATCACCTTTAAACTAAACATTTCTGAAAATGCACTTGGATCGAGTATTCAAACTGAGAGGAAAATCTGTGAAACTTTTAAAAAGTAATACAATGATAGATATATCCATAAGGATAATTTTCTTCCCTCTGAACACAAACAACTTTACTTGAAAATGTAATAGTACTAATAAAAAGAGTAGTATTTTCAATGTATTATTTGGGAAACATTTAGTGTGTTGGCATTTCTCAGTGGATATAGATGTTTTGTAAGTGTGTGAAAAGAAAAGGGAATAATATGGCCCCCCTTAAACCACATTCAAACCCCAATTCAAGGAACTCCAAACTATGTTGCTTTAATTTATGAGTGTATTATGCTAGTAATATATAGTTCTTAGGGACCCGGTGGCTCAGTGGCTAAGATGCTGAGCTTGTTGATCGAAAGGTCGGCAGTTCAGCGGTTCGAATCCCTAGTGCCAC